>PVJS01013733.1:0-41590 GCA_004027185.1 Glis glis | reverse complement strand
AGAGGAGGGGAGGGGAGGGGAGCAGAGGGGAGAGGAGAGAGGTGAGAGGTGAGAGGAGAGGAGAGAGGAGAAGAGAGGAGAGGAGAGAGGAGAGAGGTGAGAGGTGAGAGGTGAGAGGTGAGAGGAGAGAGGAGAAGAGAGGAGAGGAGAGGAGAGGAGAGGAGAGGAGAGGAGAGGAGACCAGGAACAGATATAGTCCCCAAGGCCACACCATCAGTGACTCATCTCCTCCAGCCACATCTCATTTGCCCACAGTTAGCACACAGTAGTCCATTCAAACTATTAATCCATCAAATGGACTAATCCACTAATGAGGTCAGAGCTCTTCTAATCCAACCTTTTCCACCTCTGAACATTGCTGCATCGCCTAACACATGGCTTTCGGGGGGCATTTTAGGTTCAAACCATAACAGGGGCTTTATTTTGTTTTGCTCTATTCTCAGCAGCAATTCCAGGCACATAGTAGGTGCTGAATAAATGCTTGTTGAGTAAGTTAATGAATAACAGTGTTGTTAGCGTCTCTTTTCTTCTCTACATTGTGGGGTTTCTTTTGTTTTTCTTTGTTTGCTTGTTTGTTTTTTGCGGTACTGGAGACTGAACCCAGGGGCATTCTACCTCCGAGCTACACCCCCAGCCCTATTTTTTATTCTTTATTTTGAAACAGGGTCTCACTAAGTTGCAGAGGGCCTCACTAGTAGCTGAGGCTGGCCGCGAATCTGTGATCCTCCTATCTCAGCCTCCCAAGTACTGGGATTACAAGCGTGCGCCACCACACCCGGCTTCTGCATTGTGGTTTAATAACACTTACCCTGCCTACCTCACAAATTGTGGTGGAAATTAGATGAAATTATATATGCATGTGTGTCTTGAAAAGCCTCTAGTGCTTCCCATGATACTATTAATAGTAGCAGTATTATCATCATCTTTATACATCATTCAGCATCATTGTAAGTTTTTAAACTCAATGACATCCTAGAAAGTAGGCGTAGTTTACTGTTCTAGAATATACTATCATCCTATCATCACATCACGAGACTGTCAGTAGCAAAAGCTAGGCTGCTGAGGGGGCAGAGACATTGTGGACCAATCAGCGGCCATTGCTGGATGTAGGCTGCTGGGTGACCTCCTGCAACCAGTGGTTAGGTCCTTGTATGGTCTCAGAGAGCGACATTGTTTTCCTACTCTCCTCATCTACTTGAGGAGACAGACCAGGAGGATTACAGGAACTCTGTTTATCTTCCTGAGTGGAGGGTCAAAACAGGTTTCCTGATGGATGTTAATGCATTATTATAATTCATATTATGATTCCCAAGTCCCTAGCCAGTGAAGTTATTTCTTTGATGCCAGCCAGTGTTAGTCAATTTGCAATTGGCACCACAAGTGGTGTTCATAACCTCGCTAGTAGTTTTATAAACACACCCTATTGGTCATAAGCAGAACCAGGCAAATCAAATGTCCCCACTAGACAATCCACTCCAAGTATATGAGTACTATTATCTTCATTGCCAGAGGGCAAGAAATATTTACTTCTATAATGTAAGTTCTGACCCAAACAGGTGGTAGGTATAAAGACTCTCAAGATTCAGCCCTAATTTCTCAAAGTTTTCTCAAGGACTTGGAGCTGGGTAATGGAATATTACTAGATTGATTGCTCTGCCTTAATAATTAGAAGGTTTTATTAAAGCTGCTTACCCTTGATAAATAGGGTGGCTGAAACCTCCATGCTTCTTGTAGACTAACAAGGTTGAAGTGTCAAGTTTTCAAATGCATTGTAATCTTAACACAACCCGATTCTTTAAACCCATCCATCATCTGCCTTTAGAAAATGCACTGCAGTCACATCTTACTTTAAAAGGCCAATCCTGCAAACCCTACTTTAAATGTTAAGGCACTTCAGCAAGTGGCAGGTGGTTTTGCATTGTGTGGTACTTATCTAATTCAAAACTTCATTTATCCGCACCTATCCACATCTCCCAAGGCATACACTGTTGTTGTTGTTGTTGTTGTTCTTTGGATGTTCTGTCTGGCAATCACTCAGCTTGATTTGTATTTTCCAAGGTGCAGGTACTTTGCAAAAGTAAATATTTGTTTACAAATTCCCTATTGTTGGATATGATCAAAATATATGCATTAAGCATAATAGGATACTTACAGGAAAATATGAAAAGCTATTCTTAACAAAAATACATAATTGTCAGAAATTAAAGGACTCTTGCTTAGAGGAGATAATAAAAGGAGATAATAGTGTTGTTGTTGTTGTTTTATAACAATCTTTATTCCATTCCATACTTGATGGAGGTTCAGGGAGGCTTTGTCTCACTCTTTAGTTTTGCTGTATAGAATTCTGGGTGCCATAGTGATGCAAACTGTAGAAACAACATTTTAGTGCACTTTAGAACTGTAAAATTTATATTTCTTATGAGAGATTCCTTACTAAAATGAAGATTAATACCCTTAAGCATATGGAAGGTATTTGCATCAATAATATTCAATAAATATATAGAGTGCCCACTAGCCAGAGTTCCACCATGTAAGGTATTGGGAATGGAAACATAATTAGGACAGAGTCATTGTACACAGCGCTGCTAGTCTGGTGGGGAGAAGAAGACATATAGTTAATTATAGCATTATGTTAATCATATTAAAATCCAGCTGTATATGCTGAAAATGCTATGGTAAAGCAGATGGGAGTGGTTAATATTGCCTAGATGAGGTGTAAGAAGGCTTTTCAGGGGAGGTGATATTTGAACTGGATACTAAAATATGCTAGGATATTGGTCAGAGATTCAGTTCATGTTGTGCATTATAAGCAGAGAGTGCAGTAAAAGCAAAGAAATGGTACCATAAAGATTCTTGGCTTAGCTAAAAAAAATGGTCTCACTAAACCTTAGAGTGCAGAGGTGGGTTGGCAGTGAGGAGAAATGGAGAATATGCCTAAAGGTATAACTATTGAAAGCTCAGTTAGGGCCAGCTTATGAACTATCTCATCTGCCCGTGCTGTGGAGTTGATCTATTTATGCTTTGAAAGTTCAAGTTTGTGCTCTAGGACTGGGAACCCATTAATTGTATTTAAAATATATGATATGCAGCCTATGCATCTCCTTTAAAACTTCTCTAACGATTTCAACTTTTCCAAACTCCTCTCAACAGCTGCATCCTTCAGTGTCTGCACCCTGCAGTTTAACAATGAAGTGTGTACTGATTTGTACAGGCTGTGTTTGATTTGTTTCATTCTTCTCCCCTACAATCCCTTTCCTAACCTAATTCTAAGGTTCTTGGGGGCTTGTCTGCATCAAGCAATTAATTATGTGGGCCTTCATCTGAGCAAAGCCAAGGTCAGAAGCTTTGTTAATGGCCCTGTGTTGAAGCTATCCCCTGAGAAATGAGGAAGGCCTTGGTAAGCTGCAGGGAAGAGCTCTTCTTTCTGCACCTCAATCTTTCACCCTCCCCACCTTGGATCCACTCCTCCATCCTCTCTAAAGAAGCATCTTACAAATACATCCACCTTAAACAGCTGTCATACCATCTCTGTTTTCTTAATGCTTGGCTTCTACCAAATAAGCATGTCAGAAGAGGTTTTAGGGAAACTTAAGATCAGTGACTTCATTTTTGAAGAGAAAGAACTGTCATGGATCACTGACAGAATTACTGCATCTTAGCCATAGAAGCATTGCAAACTGTGCAGAAGTGAAGTGTTTTTGCCATTCGATATAGTTAAACCCAAGAACTCCTTTCAGGGGAGATGGGATGAGAGTAGTATTTTTCAGCTCCAACTACTGAATTGGAATTCTGGATGGTCATCAGTATTTCTGTTAAAACAGTAAGGGCAATTTTTATAAATAACTTGAGCTGAAACCTCTGTATTAAAGAGATAGCTCTACTTTTGAAATCTACTAGGGACTATAGTTAGCATATTTTACATAAAATTATATTTTTGGTTAAAAAACCAGTGATAGTGATTGCCAAAATTGTATTTTAAGACCTCTACCTCATTCTACTAGGCATTACTCAACAACTCATAGGAGTTTTTGAGAAAGAAATAGAAGCTACAAGAAACCAGGATCATTGTTTAAACCTTACTCCATGTCCAGTTAACCCAAAATAATCCCTCTGTCCCAAAATAATTACAAATAGCCCTCTTTCACTTTCATAAGTGTTCCAGATTGGGCAATAAATAAATGATGTGATCACCCTATCCATGTTTGCCTCCTGAAGTCATAAAAGCCCATTTTCTGCTTAGTTGATACTTGGGGATGGGTGGTATTGATAAACTCCTTTGCCATAAAGAGAACAAGGAGGGGAAACAAGGAGCAAAGACTATTTCCTTATTTCAGAGGTTTAGATACTTATATTTAGAAAAACTACCCAGTTTATTCAGATATTTTAATTCAAGTATTTTTTTTAAAAAAGGTATTAGGAGAAATGGATGGCAAAGCTTAAAAAAAATAAAAAGGAGGCTTCAAAAAACCAAATGTGGGCAAGGTATGTCTTCGTAAGAAAAAGGCTAAATTAGATGAACATGAACATCCTGCTAATAATAAAGGGATTAGAAGTCCTGTAAGTCATCTTCCTTAGTTTTTTTTTTTTTTGGTTTTTTTTTTTGTTGTTTTTTTTTGCGGTACCGGGGATTGAACGCAGGGGCGTTCTACTTCCACGCTACGCCCCTGGACCTATTTTTTATACTTTATTTTTTTGAAACCGGGTCTCACGAAGTTGCGGAGGGCCTCACTAGGTAGAGAGAGAAAGATGGAGAGAGAGAGAGAGAGAGAGCTGAGGCTGGCCACGAACCCGAATCCTCCGATCTCCGCCTCCCAAAGTATTGGGATTACAAGCGTGCGCCACCACGCCCGGCTTTCCTTAGTTTTTAATTCTTTGTTCACCTGCTGACATTCTGAGCTTTGATATGAGTCGCTCAAGTTCTATGATCAAAGACTGGGGGGGTCTCTGAACAGAGAGGTATATCGTACTAGCTCTGGAAAGACACAGACCCTCCCCCGACCCCCACTCTTAACATTTTTGGTCAATGGATCAGCCCTTGGGGTTGTAAGTAGGACCAGTCCCCTGGGCAGATGGCCAACTGCCAGTCATTAAGCCCTGCCTCTGTACCAGCAAAGCTGAGAGGTGAACCCCAATGAGCAGTAAGTTCATTTAGACCAATGGAATCACATGAGGGCTTGGTAAACCACAGTGTGTGTGCAGAGCCCCACCCCCAGGGCTATTTCAGTAGCTCTGTTGTGGGGAATGTGCATTTCTAACAAGTCCGCAAGTGCTGATACTGCTGATAGGAGCCACACTTTGATAACCACTGAACCAAATAATCCCACCTTTTGATCCCTCTTGGCAGCCAGCCACCAGCTCCCCAGAGCCCCAGGGCCAGCCTTTCCATCTGTTTGAAACCTCAACAATCATTTTACCAAGCTTCCAACCTGCCTTTTAGATAAGAGAGTTCATCTAATCCACATGGCTCACCAAGACAATTACGCCATCATTTGTTTAGTCTTTACAAGAATGCATTTGCCACGTGGGTTAGGAGGCCTGTGGGAAATTCACTGAATTTTCTTATATTAATCTGTTAGTGTATCACAGAGGAGTGATTTCGACTTCTTGTGTACTCTGTTTTAGAGACCTGTGAAGTGTTCTGAGTCCCAAACCTAGGTTAATCTCTTCCTATTCGCATGCATACATAAACATCTCACATGCACAAACCTACAAAATTCACATTCCAAATGTACACGACACATTTTTAAAATGTTGTCATTTGACACAGGTGAAGGCAAGTCTTCAGAGTAATTATTGACCTCCCACTCCAGTGTCTGGGAGGACACTGAGCCACTGAGGGAAGAGTATGAGGGAACTGAGAATTAGCCCTAGTGAAATCATGAGGTTGCGTTTCAAGAAGGATCATGTTAACTTATAGGATATTTTAATTAAAACATGGTCAAAGCAGTTATGCATTTGAAATGTGTTAGTTACAACTCTGCAATTTGCAGAAGTGATGAGAATAATATGGTAAACTCCTGTTATCAGCAAAGAAAGGGGGGAGGCAATCATGTAGAATAAGACTGGCCAAAAATCTACCTCACCAAAAAATGAGAGCAAACCACTTTCAGCATCTCAAAAATGCATAAACTTTCATTTAAATCCAGTAAAATGAAATGTGATATTTTACTTCTTTCATATGTCTTCTGACCTAATTCTGATAGTAGGCTTTTTGGACCACTTCAACATAGTTTATGGTTTGAAGAGAAATTTGTCACTTAGTGAATATACTATAAGTAAACCAAATTAAAGTGTGCACTTTAGCAAAGAATGGTTGTCACTTGGATGTTTAGCAATAATTGTTACATACATTCAGGTAAACTTTCAAAAGCTTGGAATCTGACTGATTTTTTTTTTCAGTTTACCTCAAACAAGTAACTTATCATGGGTCTCTTTCAGAAGTCTTTGTGAGCCAGGTAACCATTCCCTAGAAAAATTAACATAACCACACACATACAGAATTTTCCAGGGTATGTTAGGGTGCCCCCTAGAGATTCTGATACCCATTTATGAGCCTCCAGTTGAGAATCCTGTTCAGAATTATAAGAGAGGAAGCTGAACTTGAAATTGGCACCATGGCTTCTTTCTCATCACAGAACCAACACCAACCAGGGCTTAGACTCCACCAAGACACATCGTCTTGGCTTCCTCATCAGTTAACCGGAGGAGCGGGGCCTCTGGACTATTTGATCCCTTCTATTTCTACAAGTGTGTGACCTGTCAGTCATCTGTACTGAATCCTGAGAACTGTTTCTTTTCTCTTTATTTACTCCTTCTTTCCCATAGTTATGTCTGGAGTTTGGGACCCACACATCCCTGATGATCACTCCTTACCCCTGTTTGTTGATTTAGGGACAACCTTCTCACTTTGTATTATTCCCCACTTTACCATCATCTTTTCTTTCTCTAGAGCCTCACTTCTGATTAGGGTATTTAGAAAGGAGAAGGGAAATACCCTGCCACACAGAGTTTGGTTGGGACTCCCCAACCTGACCTCAGGTGACATCAGGAGAAGATGGGCAGGGAGCTAGCTGTATTTAACAGAAGTTTACTTACCTGTTGACCAAAGATTCTTAGGTCTATGCAGCTTTGCTATTATACTGTGACTTTTTAAAATAATATCTTAATGCTGTTTCTTAAGAATCAGAAATGCAAACAAGGAATAGGTAGCAAAAAGCTCAATTTGCAGAAGGAAAAAAAGAGAGAGAGAGAGAGAGAAAAGTGGTAAAATAGGAGCAGAAGAGAAACTCCAGTGACACACCGAAGGGGGAGTCAATTCCAGTACTTGGGAGGCTGAGATAGGAGGATCCCAGGTTTGAAGCAAGCCTCAGAAACTTAGTGAGACACTGTTTCAAAATAAAAATTAGAAAATAGGATGGGAGCAAGTGTGAATTCCTCCAAGGATTCCCCTTTTCACTCTCTTAATTCAAGGACAGGTAACTAAGAGGTGCTCTGTAAATATTACTGGTACTACTTACTGTAATAGCTCTATAATTATTGCTGGTGAGTAATAAATGGAAGAGAAAAACAGCTCAATAAACTTTTCTACAGTGTTCTTGTGCCTGCTTGATTCATTGACCACAAAAACCTGGAACATGTGACTGGCACGTGGTATGCGCTTATAAAGTATACGAAAAATATATGAACTCAAATACATTAGAATGAGTATACAGTCCTATAAAACATATTAGCAGTTACTCAAAGATTAATAAAATTGAATGTGTAATTAAGAGATGCAAGAAAATTCAAGACACATGGAGAAGGCCTTTTTGAAAACACATTAGTGAATAATTATATTCCTTTGTAGACTGGGCCCTGAGAAGCAGTAGTTTGTCCTTCCTGAGTAAATACCTGAGGATTCCCATAGGACAGAGAGGGAGAGAATGTAGTCAGTGTCTGAGAATCTAGAGGAAGCGTATCAAATGTTAGCAATATAATCTTGTTAGGATAAACAAATCTCCTAGAGTTATTATAATTATTCTCATGAGTAGTAGATGTATATTTAATTAGTGAAAAATTCAGGAGAGTTAGTAATGATCAATATTGGAAAAACTATTAGCCCAATGATATTTTCTCCCCCAAAATACTTAAATCCAATCTGAGTGGCCATGAAGTTAAAACATAAAAAAAAAAAGTCTTCTCAGCCAGCAATTCTTTGTACTTTCATCCAAAGCCATTATTCTTGATAAGAGAGCAATCAAAAGAGGAATGGTCACCAGCCTGGAGATCATTAACATTACCTGAAATTTCAGTAATGGGAAAAAGATGCTTAAGGTTATCTGGCCAACTGATTAGGATGCATTTTTCTGTCATGACCACTCATGTTTACACCCATGGTATGGTTTACTGAAACAAAGCTATTAGTTTGTCACATGAGAGAGTTTTATTTATTTATTTATTTATTTATTCATTTATTTATTTTTTGTGGTACCGGGGATTGAACCCAGGGGCGTTCTACCTCCGAGCTACACCCCCAGCCCTATTTTTTATTCTTTATTTTGAAATAGGGTCTCACTAAGTTGCGGAGGCCTCACTAAGTAGCTGAGGCTAGCCATGAACCCGGATCCTCCAGTCTCAGCCTCCCAAGTACTGGGATTACAAGTGTGCATGCCTGGCTGAGAGAGTTTTGTTTTGCTCTGCTTTTGGTACTAGAGATTGAAACCAGGGGCATTCTACACTCCCAGCCCTATTTTAGTTTTTATTTTGAAATAGAGTCTCACTAAGTTACTGTACACTGGCCTCAAACCTGCCATCCTCCTCTTTCAGCTTGCCAAGAGAATTACAGGCATTCACCACCATGCCTGGCTTATTTTTTATTTTGAAACAGGGTTACTGTTTCAAAAGTTCTAAGTTACTGAGGAGTCTTACTAAGTTGCTTAGGCTGGTCTTGAACCTGAGTTCCTCCTGTCTCAACCTTCCAAGTACTGGGATTATAGGCATGTGCCACCATGCCTGGCCACCCGAGAGTTTTTTTTTTTTAAATCGATTCCCTTTTTTGTTTTGCACTTGCCTGTTGCACCATTCAGAATTTCTGTTTGCCATTTGAAAAATAAACCCTATGTTACATATTGGATGGAACTTAAAGGTTGATTATGCTCCAATTGTTAGCTCCATGGTTAATAAAAGGATATGGGTGAAATAGCAGTCTACTGTCACTTATAGGAATAATATGTTATGCAGATTTTGTAAGCATTTTTTCCCAAATTATTTCTATTCAAGGACGGAAACAGAGAATATTAAAATTTTAAATTTTATCTGAAAATAATTGTCCAGTGTCCACCGAGACTATTATAGTCCCTAAATATTTGAAAAGCTCAATGTTTGCTATTGCAGGGCTAAGACTATGTTTTCCTGTTTCATTAGTTTGTTTAAAGTGGTAAGTAGCATAAGATGAAAGAATGAATAAAATGGGAGGAAAGATCATCTCTGGATTTCCTTTAACCACACTTTATTGTTCTCCATTAGTAGAAAATAAAGAAGTCATATCCTCAAGAAAGAACACATGTGCACTAGGCACGACTACCGCTGTGAAATATGTGATGTAATTATCCTGTTTTACACATGTGGCGTGTACTGGTGGGCTTTTGGCTAAGTGCTTGGATGTGTGACCTTCAGACGAAGCCGACTTAGCGGATGAAAGAGAATTGACAGAAACCAAGCGCTCCTAAGAGAGCACATGGTCTTAATCACCAAAAGGCTAGCAGAAATTAAACAAGACAGCTGATAAAAGACAGAAGATCATTTAGATGTATAGATTTAAAAAGGAAACATGCCACATTCGAACTCACTATAGTTTCATGTTAAGAATAAATTAATTTCATAACTTCACTCAGTATCTGGAACATACCCCTAGAGATTCTGGTCATTACCCCCAAAACCCTGTAAGTGAAGTTTAATTTATATCATAAGAAATTCAAAGGAAAGGCTTAGCGAAGAGTCGTGCTATTCCTGAAATAGCTGGAAAATAAATGTGACAGCTATTATAGAAAACGTTTGCTTTGGGAAGAAGCAAGAGACTAATACTTAGGACTTCCCCCAAGTCTCACTCAACTCGTTTTAGGAAATCAGCAATAGTGCTCAGTTGTTTTATATATATATATATATATATATATATATATATATATATATATTTGTTAGATTTTCAAGCTTGATTATGGAGTGTTGCCACATAAATATTTAAAGTAGGGAAATCAAGATGTTTTCTGTCCTTCTGTGTTCTCCATATTCCAGCAGAGGGACCCAGCCTGGTGCCAGTGTTCACTTAACTCTCAATGGCTTATCTACTAGGCAAGTATCATTCATTCATTCATTCATTCATTCATTCCACAGTTAAACCTTAACCTTCTTGAACTGGCTGAAGCTAATTTAGCTGCTAAACAATTATCAGGGCATTTTTTGGTAGCTTCCAGAGGTTAAATGTTTGGAGGTTTATAAAATTTTTCCCATACTCTGCCTCATAGATAGTTACAACAGTCAAATCCAGACCCACACTAAGTTCTGACAAGCTACATTTATTAGCAAATAGGAATAAAAACTACATGCAGCCTGTTCTTATAAGGCTGGGGCAGTTCCTCTCTGGCCTCAGGAGATACCAATGATTTCTTGCATGAATGGCTCCCTCCAGGCATACAGAGCAGTGCTTTGCAGAACTAGCCAGCCCTGCATGGGGTCAGGCAACAGAGACCTGCATGAAGTGGCAGACCTGGACCCTGCAGACCAGTGCCTATATGGTACTGGTGGTAAGATGTGCAGATCCTAGACCTAATCTCTGCTGATGCTTTCCTCATCCAGGGCCCTGGTGGCTCCATAGCCTCCTAGTCTGAACATTCATTTTACTAGCAACAAAACTACTTCTGAAACACATTTGTGCTAATTAACCAAATCTCTGGTATGGATGTCAACAATGAGATTTGATATCCTCCAGAGGTCAGCTCTAGCTGTCGGACACTTCCAGTGCTAACCACTCCCTCTAGGTTGTTGATTAAAGATCAGTGTTAATTCAGATAATACATACTGGGGTGTTCTAAAAATAAAACACTAGACAAATAACAGACCCTTCCTAGGGTGTGTATTAGGTCCTATGTGTATGTGATAACCAAAACAAGAAAATAAACACTCAATATAGACCTGAAATTTTGAATAAGAACAATTAGGGCGACTAATGATCTCTGCTGGGGCAGTTATGGGGGTGAAGTTGAAGAAAACGAAAAGGTGTTGGCAAAAGCAGACTTGCTATTGTCACTTAGTGGTAAGTTTCCTTCATCTCTTCTTTAGATGTTTGGGGCAGGAGGCTGGTAGGTGAAGCCACACAGTCAGGAGTTGTGGGTTCGGTTAAGTTAGAATTAAATGCAAGCAAGTCCCTAAATGTTTGCTACTCGACAATTTCTTCAGCATCCTTTCAACCATATGTTACTATCCAAAGTTTATGCTCTAAGCGACTTTAGAATTTTAAGCACACGGTTTAGCCAGCATTCTTGGCTCAACTCTAGCATTCTCTTGATTAAAGTTTAAAAAATGAAACAACAACAACAAAAGCTTTACATTTTGTTTACAGAGACTTTTTTTTAAGAGGTCAACTTAACTTTGAAGGGTAAGCCCAGGATTAGGCCTTAATGTATGGTTCATTTGCAGAAATACACTTGCAGCCCCGGAAATGTTTTTAGTAATCAGATACTGTTGTTGAGGCAAAACTGCAGTTGCTGGTTGTGGACTGACATGCATTGTTTCCACGCTGGTGTCTCTCTCAAAGGAGTGCCCCTGTGTTTCCCCTCGCCTTCCTCTTCTGCCTCTCACTATTCTCCAGCTCTGACTCTCCACCTGTTCCTTGTCCCTGTCATCTTGGCTGAGCCTCTGAAGTGTCATTTGTCATACCTGTAGCCAGCTCTGAGAAAGAGGTCGAGGGTGGGAATGGGTCTAAACCCATGAATGCGTATGTGGTCTGATTTCTCCTTATTTTTCTTTGTCTCTTGAGCTGCTAAAACAAACGTACTGGTTCTGGGTGGCTTATAAATATCAGAAAGTTATTTTATTTCTCACAGTTCTGAAGGGCGGGAGGTCACAGGCCAAGGTGCTGGCAGATTTGGTGTCTGGTAAGGGCTTGCTTCCTGATTCGTAGATGCGCATCTTCTTCTACGTGCTCATATGGAAGAACGTGGTGCAGCTCTCTCTGGGTTCTCTTTTAGAAGGGCACTAAACCCACTCATGAGGGCTCCATTCTCATGACTTAATTACTTCCCAAAGGCCCCACATGGGGGATTATGTTCAATACCTGAGCTTTGGGAGGACACAAGCATTCAGTCTACAGCATCCTCATTCTCTACTCTCAACTGCTAAAGATCTGGGCTATTTTGGTCCAGACACAAAACCCATTCACACACCCTGCTTTACTGTTGGTTATCTTACCACCTCTTCTCAGATACCATCTCTTCCTTCCAGATTTCAAACTTATTATGCAAAAAAGAATAATTCGGGCCTTCTATTGAAAACATTAGAAATTTGGAGGTGGAAGAGCAAACACCCATATATCTCCCATGAAGAGGGGCAAAAAAAGATTTTGACCTGACAAATATATATTAGTAGTGCAAGGTAATTATACATCATAGTGAGATTCAAAGTGATAAAAACATTCATGCACACATCACTTGGTGGATTTCTCTCCGTATACCTTACAACTCCTCCTTCCTCCCTCCCAATAAGTGTTAGTGAGACTGGTAGTGAACTGTGTTTTAAATTGCAACCTGCCCTTCCTCCAGTCCCCTGGACCCTGCAACACTGTTTATTTTTTCCATTGTAGACATCACCTCCCAACAGTTTATATTATTTACTTATTCCTCTTTTTGAGTGTTTGCTATCTCTTACTTCTACTAAAATATAAGCTTCATGATTGAAAGAATTTTTGTTTTGTTCCCCAATATACCCCAACAGGCTTAAACAGTGCCTAGAACACAGTAGGTGCTCAGGTTGAATTGAAGAGATTTGCTAAATTAGTTTTTAAAGTATCTTAATTGTTTATTTCACTTGCTACTTTAGGCCATTTATTATCTGAGAAATGGCAATTATCTCTATGTAACCACTATACCCTTAAAATATGACAAAATCTGAATTTTAATAGTACTTTCACCACAAACATCCCAGTGTGGTTGAGCTTCCAGCAGAACTCCAAAGCCAACAAGAAGGAAGATGCAAAAAAAACCAAACCCCATGTTGCATGTGCTGACCATCTTTCCTAATTAAGGCCCAAGAGGTCATTGCTTGATCAGGCATAATCCTGCACTAATATTGAAGCTAAATATTTAGGAGCAATAATATAGTTGGGTGTCCTTCTAGGAGTGTGTTAATAGAATGCAAACTTTTTAAATTTGTCAAACTTTCTGATTAAAACGAGTAAGTTTTTCCCTCTTGCAAAGTAATTGTACATTGCAACTCTTGTAGAGTAGTTTTTTCATCTTGTAAAAGGATAATTTGCTAAACTTGATTAAAACTCAGACATTGAACTAGAGCTATCTGAGATTGTCGCGTATACCATTGAGCGGCTTTAATCAAATTCAGCATTATTATCTTTTTATTTGCTTTTACTCTGCCTGCAGGTACAATAAAGTGAAAATATGTAAGCAATGGAGCATATTTATAATGCTAGTCAGAGTGCCAGGTGGGTTGTAAAATAAATGTAATTGTTTTCAAAGATTGAACCAGATTAGCATGGATTAACACATTCATTTCGAAATCCATGGCAGGAAGTATTCTAAACATGCCTTCAAACAACCCTTGTTCCTCTGTTTATATCCCATCTTAGTGCCACGAAATCACTGCCCCATAAAACAGGGAGCATTTTTACTCTGTTCATTTTCATATGAAAGAAATACAATTTATTAAACAAGACAAGAAAGCAGTTGTCTGCCATATTGAAGGCCAGATCTGCAGTGATTTGCACTCTGGCTTTCAGCAGATGAACAACAGTGACAGACATGGAAGCCAGGATTGTGGCTGCAATAAATATTCATAACTGCTCCTGCCCAAGAAGCAAGAGGAGGGTTCGTAACACATGGCTAGCAGGGGATGAATCAGAGTTAGACCATCCAGCACATGCTGGCACCGAAGCCCTGGGCAATGCGGTGCTGAAATCCCTCGCAGAGGAGGAGCAGCATGTTACAGGTGATTCTGCAGTCTTTCAGACATGCCCTGCTGACGCCATTACCCCTCCTCTCTGACCCGAAAATAAACCTGCTTGAGAAAGCATGTTGTCAGTGTGTGACATCCTGCAGGGGACCTTCAGCCCTGGAGGGAAAAATGGTTCCTGGTGCACTTCAGGACCCAAGGTCTACTATAAGACACCTGCCCAATTTTAAAAGAAATCAGTCTTCAGAGAATTAGACTCAGTGAAGCTCAAAGAAATGTGTAGTATGGAGTCTATGGACAGTGCTTGGCGCTGGCGGATCTTGATGCTTTTACTGTAGTTATGCATGTCCCCCTATTTTACATTGAAAGGGGCTGTAATTCATTTCTGTATTGAAGGCAGGAATCTTGTTCACTATGCAATTTAGAGTCATTCATGCAAGAAATGTCAGTCAGATCTCCTGACCAACTGGCAAATCTTCTAAAGTAATCATATTTGCTGTTTTGTTTGGACCACTAAGACATTTGAAGTAAAAATTTTGTGTCCAAAGTTTAGGAACTCTGTGAGATCGTAGCCTCTAAATTTCTATGGATTTTTCCCTCTGTTTTTTTGTCCAGTAGCATATTATTTTTCATTTACCTTGATTTTTTAAAATCTTACTTTAATATGTACACATACACACACAAAATAAGGCTAGAACCTCTATGAAAGGAAGACATTATCTAACACACATATACATTGATTAATAAATTGCAAATGGTATAAAAAAGTGACCAAAATTATGGAAGTTTTCATCATTAAACAGAAAATACTTAATTCTCATCATATATTAACTGAATTATAGATATTCTAACATTACTCAACATCTGCACATATATATATATATATATATGTATATATATATATGGTAGTTACAAACCACTTTTTAAACCCTTAGCCTGATAGATACCCTGTAGTTATTGAATAATATATAAATAATTTACTGGGGCAAAATACTATGTGTGTGTGTGTGTGTGTGTGTGTGTGTGTGTGTGTTGCTGATAAATGAACCCAGGGGCATTCTACCACTAAGCTACACCCCCCAGCCTTATTTATTTATTTATTCATTTATTTATTTAGAAACAGGGTCTCACTAAGTTGCCGAGGCTGACCTTGAACCTGTGATCTTCCTGTCTCAGCCTCCCAAGTACTGAGATTACAGGTGTGTACCACTAAGCCCAGCTAAAATAGTATAGTTTTGTACAGAAATAGAAAAATGCATTAGGGTGTTTTTCTGGCTCTTAGTGAATTCTGGATGTGTGGAGTTTGACCAGTTGGTATTGGGCCTGTTTGCTTTAAGTGATGCACAGATAGTCCTCCATACCCCCCTGTTCTGCATCTGCAAAGTCAGCCAAACTGAGAGCAAACATATATTTTTTAAAACTGCATCTGTACTGAATGTATACAGACTTTTTCTTATCATTGTCCCCTAAACGATACAGTATAACAATATTTATATAGCATTTACATTATATTGGGAATTATAAGTAACCTAGAGATGATGTATAGTGCATGAGAGAATGTAATGTAGGATCTATGCAAATTCTATACCATTATATATAAGGGACTTGAGCACAGGTGGACTTTGGTATCCACAAAGGGTCCTGACACTAATCCCTGGTAGATGACTCTAATTGATTGCTCTGGAAATGAATTCTTAGAAAGCATTCACTTTTAGACCTCTACTGACTCTTCCAGCTTCCCAGAACAATTTGGAGTGAGAGAGTTCTTCAAGAATGAAATTTTGCACCGGGCATGGTGGCGCACACTTGTAATCCCAGTACTTTGGGAGGCAGAGACCGGAGGATCCTGGTTCGCGGCCAGCCTCAGCTCTCTCTCTCTCTCTCTCTCTCTCTCTCCTTCCTTAGTGAGGCCCTCCGCAACTTCGTGAGACCCGGTTTCAAAATAAAGTATTAAAAAATAGGGTCGGGGGCGTAGCGCAGAGGTAGAACGCCCCTGCGTTCAATCCCTGGTACCGCAAAAAAAAAAAAAAAAAAAAAGAATGAAATGTTCTCCCTGCCCAGCTGCCTTGAGAAACTCTAATGTTCAGCAAATGTAAAACACGCTTGACTCTGCCTGAGGAAGTAGATTTTGCAGCACAAGTTTTATTTGGGAATCCCTTTGTGATCCAAATGGAGAATTCCTCAACAAAATATGTGGATGTTGTAGCAAGGGAGGGCTGTGGTGTTTCACCGTGTAGTTCTGCTTCACTGTGCTGTAGAACGCGAGGGAGTGAGAGCGACAGTCTGTTGCCTGAGACTACCAAAGTAGGAATTTTTAAAAATCTGATTGTGGAATATTATTCTCAGGGCAGATCGCCTCTACTTGTTTTTTCCCTTTGTCTACACCGAGTTTCCTAAAAGTGTTGTATTAAACATTGGAGAGGACCATGAAGTAACAACTTCAATAGCAGACCAAACAGCAGCAGTCCATCCTCTCTCAAAGGCTGAGCCTTTCATGCCTGGAGAACTGATATTCACATCAGGAGCACATATTTAGTGCTGCAAGCAGAGAGGGCCCTCTCTGAAATTGTTTTCTCCAGAGTCATTAACCACAGTACTACAAAATATGGATGAAAGAAAATTTCATATTTAGGCATTTTATCCACAGTTTGTTTATATCATTATCTGGTTTGCCTCTAATTCTTTCAAGAAAAGATGTTTCTAGCAATTTCCTTGGAGTTTTCATAGTTGGAAACATTTTCTAAACAGTTAGACTTAACATGCACAGCAGAGAGCTGAGTAGAGTCATGGCCTGCATATGACATGTTAGTTAATGACAGACAACAGACCTCCTGTACGATGCTGGTCCCATAAGATTATATCACCTAGGGATGATAGTCATGCTAGTTTATGTAAGCATGCTCTATAATGTTCACACAATGACAGAATTGTCTAGTGACTCATTTCTCTGAACATATCCCCATCAGTAAGGGGCGCATAACTGTATGTTAATTTAATAATATGTGTCATAATACAAATACCTCCACCAATGGCCCACTGGAGGGAGGGAAAGTTGTTCACCTAGTGTGTAGGTGGCAATCAAGACACTGGGTCTTAATCTCACCTTGGACTCCTACTGCGTTACCTCAGCCAAACAATTTAGTGACTATGGACCATGTTTATCTCAAATAGAAGTGAGGGGGTAGTATTATCTTATCTCCAAAATATTTTCTAAGCTCCAGCTGATTATTATATTCACATTTCATTTAATCTATCTAAAACATACTTACCTTGATTAATTGGGCCTTTTTGAGAAAAATAATAAAAATTTAGAGTTTTCTGTCTGCATTTAATCCCCATCAGTAGCTCCTCATTCCTTCCCATCTCAACATACTTGATAAAGGCATAGACCTCCCACCTGCTCCCTATCTCTACCAGGGGTGAATCCTGGGGACTGGCCCAGGGAAGGGTCAGAATTTTGGATAGAGGAAAGCCTGTATCACATAATTCCCTCAGTTAATTCAGCTTTGAGAAATCACTGAACCATGTTTTCCATTATGTGTCTTAACAGGGAATCTTGTCCGTGTGCAAATGATCAGGACGACTCTTAAGTTTCCAAGGTGGCCCTACCCACGTTCATTTCAATGCCATTGAAGCACAGTTTTCAAAGCCTGCTTGCCTCACCAGAACCTTCTGATACAGTCATTCTTTGCTTATCTTGTTCAGAATACACACTAGGCACTGGATCACAACACCCAAATCTAGGGAATGAAAGTCACCCCCTATTTAGCCTACACCATACAAGATTCACCTGACTCCTTCCTGAATCTGTATCACTAGCCAAGCTGCAGGTCATGTTCAAATAAACAATGTTTATCATTTATTAATCATCCCCTCACCTCCCAGTACTCTTGGTGTCTTTTTAAAAATGTCCTTATTCTTCTAAGTGTGTTCTTTTAAATTAATCTTTAGAAAGAAGCATGGTTTACTCCTCACTTAGCTTGTGGTATCTAAGTATAATGCTGAGACTTCATAGGAAAGGGATCAGAGAATTTTAGCATTTTCACAAATACCTAAGTAAATGTGGATTCAATGACGCAGATCTTTAGAAATATGACAACTTTTGATCTCTGTGCCCATTTTTCATGATGTGTCACTTCTTATAATAAATCCTCACATGGCTTCAAAAATGATACACTAATAAAATGCATGGCATGTGGTGTACCCATTAATCTTTTCTCTGCCAATTTGCCATGAGAAGGGATTAATCATTAGCCGAGTTTTAAAGTAAAGAAATCAAGGCAGTGTGATCAGTCCCAGGCTATTAGGTCAGGAAGAGATGCAGTTAAAAATGAGCCCTAGGTTCTCAGTGTTCTTTCTATGAAGAGATCACGCTGTAGAACCCCGAGATGAAATTCACAGTAAGGGTGAACTGACTGAAGCAGTCACTGAGAACAGTTGATGGCTCAGTGGGGAGTCTGGTACAACATGCTTTTGTTAGGTATGAGGAATAGGTCAAGTGTTTTTATTACTCATGACAAAAAGAAACCACAATTAAATGCATCTCCTGCAACTCGTAGCACTAAATAGTGCTGTGATTTTCTGCTCTCTTATTTTCTAGGACCGTTCTATAAACTCCTTAAGACTTATATAAAGTCATGTGCTGCATACTGTGTTTTGGTCTATGATGCACCTCATTTCCAACATTGATCCCAAAACATTATAATGGAGCTAAGAAATTCCTATTGCCTAGGGATGTCATAGCCATCATAATGTCACAAGACAATGCATTAGTCACGTGTGTGTGGTGATGCTGGTATAGATAAATTATAGACAAACCTACTGTGCTGCTAGTCATAAAATCATTGACTATACTTTTAAAAAATTATCTTATTAGTGCATTGAAATTATATATCATGGTGAGGTTCAATGTGATGAAAACATACAAGCACACAGCTCTACTTCTTATTGTTATTTTAGAGACTACTCCTTCTACTTTAAAAAAAAATACTATGAGATAGCATGCCATGTGCTGTGGTTTGCGTAAGTATCCCCCATAGGGCTGTGTATTAAAGGCTTGGCCCCCAGCTTGTGGTGTTATTGGGAGGTTTTAGAACATTTAAGATGTGGGACTGAGCAAGGGCATGACCTGGAAGAGGACTGTGGGATGCCCGGCTTTTCCCTTCTCTCTCTCTCTCTCTCTCTCTCTCTCTTTTGTCCTCACCATGACACAAACGTGTTTCCTCCACCACAAGCTCCTGCCATTATGTACTCTGCCATCATAGGCCCAAAGCAAACAAGGCCGATCAGTCATGGACTAAGACCTCCAAAACTGCAAGCCCAAACAAACCCTTCACCTCTATAAGCTGATTGTCTTGGGTATTTGTTACAGTAACGGAAAGCTGACAAATACACCATGTTATGCTGGCAGTACCTCAAGTGTCTCATGTATACTGCATTTCTTAAATGCTAATGCTTACCAGGCTTGTGGTCTTAAATAACCTAACCTAGGTGTTTCCCACTGCCCCTCTCTGTTCTACTAAAATAGTGATGCATAACATTTCTGAGATCCTATTCATTTGTTCATTCAGTATATATCAAGTGTTCACTATAAGAAAGGCACTGTTAGAAATGTTAGTGAGCTAGGCTGAGCAACCGTTGACCTTCCTAGACACCCTGAATTACTAAAGTAACATTTATTTCTCCATGAATCAGCAAAGGATTAAACAAAGCCGAATGTTTGAGATAGTGTATTATATTTTTTGAAACATGATTCCATGTTTTTTCTTAACCTTTGTTATTTGCTCTTCATCTTATTTCCTACACATGATCAAGTCTGTTTTCTTGGATGGTGCTTGGTGAATTAGAATAGACAGTATAAATTAATTTTGTGAATAAAATTTTATGAGACACTATATCAAATACTTCAGTAAAATCAAGATATATTATTATACCCATTGTAGACATTCATGGCCTAATCTTGTAATTATATTTTTAAATTGAATTTGTACAGCCTTATTATCCAATTATTCACCCCATGCTGTTCATAGGTACATAAATGTTTATAGCTATGTTCCTTAATGCTAGTTCATTGTATTTACTAGGAAGAATAATGTCAGAAGTAATTTCCATGATTGTTCTACTTCCTACATTGTAAATATATAACTTGTGTATACTTTTGCAGTGTTCTGCTATTTCTTTGGAAAAGAAAAATTAATTGGGCAATATTCCACATATTCCTTTGTTTCATATGCATATGTTTGGATGCTAGTAAGCAATCATTTTGGGATAAAGTACTTTTAGCCTCCAACTGCTAATAAAAGGAATATTCTTAAGTGTAGATCCATCTAAAGACAGTTTTGGCTTCACTGGGTCAGTTCTTCAGGCTCTAAAGTGATTGCAAGACCCAGAGAGGAATCTGTAGTGCATATAACCAAGCCAATATTTGAAAAAAAGACTTTTTGAGTGTCTACCCAATGGCTGGCACTATAGACCAAGAACCTAGGGCAAAGGCAACCCCTTCCCTTTCTGCAAGGAATTCCCAGTTTTACTTAGCCACTGACTACATTTGCTTTATAATGCGGGCATAAAAACTAAGTATCTAAGTATAAATACTAATTCCCCTTTCTGGAAAAGCTACTTGGGGCACATATTCGATACCTCTGAGTTATTTATAGCTGGCACCTTACAGAGGGTTCAACTGGATTATTTCAATATTTTAAGTGAATGTATTTGGGGACATCTTAGTGATGACCAAAACATGAATGTCACTGAAAGTTTTCTTCACTTTCAAAATATTTTGAACTGTTAGTGTAATTTCAGGCATAATCTCTTTTAGGTAATAAATTAGGCCACTGGACTTCCCTTGTGACTAGTGAGGAATAGACATAATTGACAAATTCCTCTTAATTGAAAAATGTTTCCTACTCAAATTCCTAAGTTATCAAGGACTGAACTAGATAATGGGGATGAACCTGGAATGTATAATAACTGATTATGTTCCAAGATAGAACTTGCAGATAGTTATTCATGAATCATAAAACTGGGGGTTAGAAGTTCAACTCCTTTATTTGACTGTGGAGGAAAAGGAGAACTATAGAACTGAAAATGTTAGCTTAAGATACATGAAAGAACTGGAACTGGAACACACATTTCCCACTCCGTACCAAATACTCTATTCTACCACCAAAATTGCTAAGGATGGTCATGCAACACAGATATATCTACACACACACACACACACACACACACACACACCTATAAATCTGTATAACCTTGTAATCATTTTGAAAAGAAGCAGATAATCTATTGTGGCTAAAGAATTTGAGTAGTGACATTCTTCAACAGTAATTATGAATCAGCCCCACCTTCATGGTGGAACATAACAGGGTAGAAACGGTACACACAAGTCCTCTGGTTTTCTAGCCTCAGCCAAAGATAGAGTTTACACATGGATATGCTTAAATACAGGGAACGAAGATGATTTAACCCTTCCTTAGTCTCACCAACATTTCATGGAGTTATTGAACATATTTTTGTTTTCCAGTGGTAGTGTTTCCTGAACTACTTAAATAAAGTTGTACATTAAACCAGGCAGGGTGGCACATGCCTCTAATCCCAGTACTTGGGAAGCTGAGACAGGAGGATTGCAGGTTTGAGCCTCAGCAATGTAGCAAGACTATCAGCAACCTAGTAAAACCCTGTTTCAAAACAAAAATAAAAAGGGCTAGGGGTATAGCTCAGAGGTAGAATGCTTCCTGGATTCAATCCCCAGTACCAAAAAAAAAAATTAAATAAGATGTAATTATTTTATTTAAAAAAATTTTAAAGATGTAATTATGTTTAAAGCTCTGGGTATCTACAAACGCAGCAAACTCAGATGTTACAGTCTTTATCCTTTGCCTTTTTCCTGCTTCAAAAATGGATTCCACCAAACAATGAGAATTAGAATAATAATTATAACTAATAATTTAAAAATAATTGTCCTTCTTTTTCAATAATAAAAGACCTGGGAACTATGTTGTACAAGGTGTTACTGAAGCATTTGAATATATTTTTGGCAAAAAGAAGACTAGAAGGAGAAACTGAAATAACTGATGTTGAAAACTTAGGTTTATCCTTTTTGGGGAGAAATAGATTTACTATGTGAAGACATTGAAGAAAAACATACTTTAGATCAACATGAGTAGCAATTTTGTAAATTTTTAAAGTGTTATCCTAGAGTGGTGTGGGTGCTGCTGAGGTAGGGTCTCTACTCCTGAAAGCTTTAAAAAGAGGCTGCACCCTTTCTGGATTCGGTAGCAGTTGTTTGAACTAGATGACCTCTAGTCCCTTCCCAAAGAGTCTATAATTCTGTTAAGACATTACTAAGCAATTATGCCAGCAGGAGTACAAAAGAAATCTAAAAACAGATGGTGTTTGGTTTTATTGATCCAATGGAATGGTTGTGGCTGCCTGGAGTTGTGTGTTGAGAAGGATCCTGAGGTCACCTCTGGGCTCAGTATGACTGAGCATTATGCTTGGTTCATGGTGCTACACTAAGAAAGGAGTGAAGGTACGATTTCATTCTGCCGAACTGCCTGACATATACCATCTTGATCTTACAAAAGACAACCTGTCTTGTCTCCATTGTCTAGCATTTGATTATTCATTATATTCCTTTCTTCTTTTTGTGCCTACAGATATTGGGTTAACTCAACTTGGAAACTTCAGTGATGGATAGTCTTCCATGTAGAGGTTTTTTTTTTTAAATTAACTGAAAATTATACATTTATAACTTAGACAAAGCATGTGGCATATGTTACAGTCTCTTTTATGGGGAGTTATGATTTGATTAAAGATTATAATGAACAATCAGAGGATTTAACTAATAGAAAATTTTATCCAAATTGGTCATTTAAATTATTGAAAATCTATCTGGCTTTGTGTTTTGGGAAGCTTTTTGTCTGACTTCCACATGCCCTTTGTTCTTTCTTAAAGTTTGCCTGGCTTAAAGGCAATTATTCAGTACAGAGCTCAGTTACGAATGTGCTTTTGCAATCAGGAGGCTGTATCAGTGGTTTTATCTGCAACTTCAACAGAGATGATAAAGAAGTTTCATGGTCTGGAATATAAATTCATATATCTACAAACAGTTGCGGTGTCTTTCCTTAATTTAAACTTCAGAAAAGACCAAATTTCTGAGTGCTTATGGTTTAGAAAAGCAACAGCACTTATAGGATTTGTCCCCTCTAATCAGATCTCCTTGTGTTAAAAATAATGCAGTGAAGTCCGTGTGAATTTTTCTACTCTGCAGCTACAATAAAAAATAAAAAGGTAGTGTTGGCTATCAGTACTTTTCTTTCTGCCAGATATATGCATCTTTCAGTTTACCCAAAATCTAATGACCTTGAGAAAATGTGGGGTGTGAGTTTTCATACAGATGAACTTTCCTGAGTGGTGTTTGCTAATATTCTACACAGTTAAGCATTTCTTCAACACCAAGTATGATTAATGCCTTTTTCTCCCATCTGTCTCCCCTCTAAATAAATTTATTTTAAATCATACTCTCTAGTGGAATTTTTTTCCTCTGGAGACCTTGTACAGATAAGGTAACATATATATGTGGGGGGGAGGTTGGTCTAAAAAATATATGTATGTATATATATACATATATCTATGTATGTTGCTCTAAAAATTGAAGAGGACCCATTGATTAGAGTTCTAATGAATGTTCTTATCTAATTGTATAGCTGATAGTTTACACATATCTATTTTTAGCATTTCATATATATATCCTATATATAATTATCCTAAAGTAATTATTTAGTGAAGATTGAAAACTGTAACATGAACATCTCAAAACACTGCCTGTCTGCCTACCTCCCACGGGTGTCATGACAAAGTCCTTTACATATAGACCTGCTACATACAAGAGAAGCAAAAATGGCTCTTACAAAGGCATCAGTTCCTATACTCAAGATGTTTGCAGTCTCCAGAGAGAAGGCAGACAAGTCCGATAGCAATTCCAGGGCAGTGTGATGTGTGTGTGCATTACCTGCATTGGGTTTCATAGAATGCCACCTAACCAGGACCAGTGGGCTGATGGACTCGGGGAAGATGGCACCCAGGTAAAACCAGAAGGACAGACTTGTGAGCGAGATGACGGGTGAGCAAGGTCAGGAGAGTGGAAGGCATGTAGGGGAGAAGAAGCAACATGTGCAGAGCACTTGAGTTAAAAGAACACTGGGCCCCCTTCAAGAGATCACGGATATAAGACCAAGAGTAAATCCATGTGGGAGTGTGGAGGAGAGTCATGTCTACACCTAATCATTTTCCAGCTCACACAAGAATCCTGCAGACAGCCCTCTTCCTCCTTGACTTCTGCACTGAATGGCAGCATGAGAGTACAGCCCTGCACTAGAATAAGCAGTTCAGTAATGACTCCGAACCAAAGCGTTTGTTTGATTCCCATCCAGGAATACCGTTGTCATTACTCTCTCCTAAAGTATTTGCAGATGAAAGCGCTACACTCGGAAAATGTGCAAGCTTCTTTACATAAGCTTCTTTTTTAAAAAAATAAAATCATTCTTTTGATCCCATCTCACAATCTACTTAAAATATTTTCAAGATATTGCTGTTACAGAGCTCGGCACCAAAATGGAGCTACCAGAATGCCAGCAGGAATATAAAACTTTTTTTAGGGGTTGCTGGCTATATTTCCAATTGTCTGTACGTAGCTCTAGGAGTTGCATGGGACTTCAGCCATTTTAACATCCTCACTCCACATTCCCCTCCTCATGACTCTTTTGGCAGCAAGAAGAGAGGCTTCCCGACAAGGATCTCCCATTACAGAAAATAGTCATTGGGAATAAAGGTGTTGGATTCCATGGAAGCTTTGCCCATGAGACCTATTACACAGGTCCATATAGTGGATAGTTCTATGCATCCTTGCTGTGGTCTTTCTCTCCTGAACCACAAAGAGGCTGGAAGACCCTCTAGGGTAGGCCTTTACATAATCTTAATTTTTTCACTAGAGGTTTGTTCAACCTTTGAGAGAAAATATATGACTTATAAATGATGATATATGAAAATAAGAGGTCACAGTCAACCACCCAACGCACTAGTTCCGTCTCTTTGCTACTAGGAAATGGTACTATTTGCAAAAATGGGTACAGTAGTGTTGTCATTTAAAAATGAAGGTGAAGCTACAAGTTAGAATTTAATCAAAATCTGCGGATTTGGTAGAGTTTTTGTTCTTTTAGGAATCAGTATGCATTAGCGAATCATTCATTCACAGTCCATATTTTCCCAAGCAATACAAATCTCTTTCGTCCAATGGTAAATACTGAGTATAAAAACATCAAATTTTATTTGACACCTTTAATAGCCCCCATGCATTTTTTCAAGGTAGTAATTATCATGTAAAAGTACAGATTACATAACTCATATCCAATATCTCAACAACGAATATTACTACTTAAAATGGGGGGGGCAGTGTGTCTCTTTCTCCTGTTCCAAGAGCATTTGTGGTAATATTTTTAGAAGAGTAGTATATGCAAAATAAAGGAAGTTATATTTTAAGCATTGTAAGAATGATTTAGAAATGATTTCCAACAGGTTTTAAAAATCACATTGAATTTAAACCACTTACACAGCTTTTGCTAACTTATAGCTCCAATAAATTCCTCTCCTTCTGGATGCCTTTATTTGACAGACATTATGTCAATTGAATTTTATATTCATACTTTAGCAAATACGATTTGCATACCCATAACCTTACATACAAAGGTTACCAATGGTTGTTCTTTGATGAGCAATGTTGAAGACGGGAGCATAGCAGACAGTTACACAAACTTCACCAGACTTTCAGTGTGTGGACACTAGAAGTCTCCCTACTAAGGAGTGGGAGCTCTCTTTGGAGTTAAGTCAGCAAATTGATTATATTTCTGCCTTGCATAGGAAGATGGCCTACCTAACCATAAATGAAACAAAAAATATCTATCTCGCCATAATTGATGTGTACTTATTTCGGCTAAAAGTTTATTTATTGTATTACAATGAAATTCAGTGTAACTTATGAATCAACTTGAGGGAAAAATAGAAATTTTAGCCTCTTTCCAAAATTGAGCAAACCAGTTTCATAACTTGGTGACAAAGAAGTTGGCCTTTCAGATATTTTTACTCCTGGGTCTTAAAGTTCTTTATAGGCAGCACTCATATGGTCATAAATTTATATAAATTTCTAAATTATGATACGTGGGAAAAGTATCTTTACATTTATCATGTAATAATAGCTATACAGCATCAACTGCATTAATGGTATGTGAAGACATAAACATTATAAAAGAATATAATAATACAATAAGTCTTCAAACTATGGCATGGTAAGTGTATATATATACATATATATAAATAGCTTTATTGAATTATAATTAATATACAAAAGATACATATATATATATTTAGAGTCTATAATTCTTTAACTTTGGACAAAGGAATATGCCTGTGATACCACACTCTGTTAAGGTAATAAACATATCCATTAACTCCAAAAATTTCCTTGTATTTCTTTCTGTTTTATTGTTTATTCGGGTTTTTTTTTTTGGTTGGATTTTTTTGTTGTAATAAGAATACTTAACATGTGATGGACCCATTTAACAGACTTTTTAAGTGCATAGTACCATACTATATAGGCACTATGTGGAATAGCAGATCTCTAGAACTTATTTATCTTTCAGAACTGAAACTTTATACCTATTGAGGAGTAACTTCTAACCCCCTCTTCCCCCAGACCCTGGAAACCACCATTCTATTCCCTCCTTCTGTAAGCTTGCCTATGTTAGACACCTCCTGCAAGTGGAATCATACAGGATTTGTCCTTGTGTCCCTGGCTTATCTCACTTAGCAAAATGTCCTCAACGATCATCTATGTTGTCATATGTGATGGAATTTCTTTCTTCTTTTAAAGGCTAAATAATATCCCAGCGAATGTATATAGCACATTTTCTCTCTCCATTCATTTGTCCAGGTACATTTGGGTTATTTCCATATCTTGACTATTTTAAATATTGTTTCAATGAACAGGAGAGTATAGCTATCTCTTTGATTTCAGTTTTATTAGCCATATGCCCAAAATTGGAATTGCTGAATTCTGTGTTAGTTTTTGAGGATGCTCCATACTGTTTTCCACAGTGGCTGCACCATCTTACCTTCCCACCAACAGAGTACAAGTGTTCTAATTTCTCCACATCCTCTCCCAAACTGAGTATCTCTTTACATAATGGTCATTCTAACAAGCAAGTCTCCTAACAGTTTTGATTTGTCTTTCCCTGATGATTAGTAATTTTGAGCACCATAGTAATGTTGAGCATACTTATTGTCCATTTATGTTTCTTCTTTTGAGAAAAGACTAAGTCCTTTGTCTATGTGTATGTGTGTGGGGGGGTACTGGGGATTGAACCCAGAGGCATTCTATCTTCGAGCTCTACCCCCCAGCTCAATTTTATTTCTTATTTGGAAACAGGATCTCACTGGGTTGATGAGAGTCTTATTACTTGCTGAGGCTGTCCTCGAACCTGCGATCCTCCTGTCTCAGTCTCCCAAGTACAGGGATTACAGGCATGCGCCACCACACCTGGCCCTTTGTCTATTTTTATATCAGGTTATTTGTCTTTTTGCTATTGGGTACCCTTTCAAACTTACTTTGTGTGATCAGCATTACTTTAATACCAAAGACAGACAAAGATACTACACACAAAAAAAATATAAGTCAGTATATTTTTATACATATAAAGTGAAATTTTACCAGGAACATTTTGCCTTAAAGCTGCATGAGATAGAACAGCCAATTAAATATTTGTGGTTCTTTCATTCTATTTCAGTTGTAAACATGGTGATATTTCAGAGATTTCTAACAAGACAGTGTGAAATAAATGTAAAGACAAGGAAATGCTGTTATTTGGCAGTAGTAACAGACCCACACTGGAGGTGTTTTTCATGCCTAAGAATCTTCACAGAGTCATTGAGATCTCGGCAGATGATGGATTTGAGTGTATCGAAGACAGTTATTTCACCCACGGTGAACTTAATGCAAAAATGTTTCTGCAAGGTGCTTTACACTTTAATATTTCTAACTAATAGGACATTTCAAGTGTGTTTGCTATAGTTATACATATGTGTGAACCTGAATTCTTCCTGACAGTATGCATTTCAAGAATTTTTAAGTATCATAGACACTACTTCTACAGGGTTCCATAACCATTGTGAGATTTGTCTCTATTACTACTGCTCACAGTATTGTGCAATTATTTATTTGCACGTGTTTCCTACATTAGACTCTTTAGTTCTCTGGGTGATAGGGTCCAGAATTATTCATCTTCACTTTCCCAAATCATACTACATTGTCTAGCACATAAGAGAATTACAGCAAATGTTTGCTAATTAAATAACATGGCTAACTCATTTAAGATCCAGACTATGGAGAGAATACAATATCCTTGATGTTTTTTCTTATTTTAACAAGTCATCAGAAATGCCATAAATGATACCATTTGTCCTAGCACTTTCTTTTCTTTGAGACAATATACCACAAATATTTACAAGAATTCCTGTGAGATTTCAGTTCCTATTGAACAACAACAACAAAAAAAACCCAGACACCTGCCATTTGAAATTTATTCGCTCACTAAGAATTTAATTTCAGAAGAGCCAATTCCCCAACTCTCAGGTGAAACTTCTTAAGAGAAGACAGTCTGGCTTAATGTCTAGAAATTTAGGATCTGTGAATCTGGGCTCCTAGACTGACTAAGACACGTATTTCCTTTGTGACTTCATCTGTTCAGTGAGATTTACAAGCTTAGAATTTGAAGAAAAGACTGATAAGCAAATTCAACTATGTTTGGAAAAATAATCTGTGTTATAACAGCAAATAAACTAGAGTATTCTACCCCAGTCTATGAATCTTTAGAAAAATCATTCAAAGACATTATGATTATTTGTCGTTACCTTAAGTAAATAAAGTGGGGTAACCATAGCGATAATGATAATCAGTTTAATAACTGTTCCAAGGGTATATTAGTCTGCTTGTGCTAGTATAACAAATATCATATTCTGGATGGTTTGAACAGCAGACACTTATTTCCTCACTGTTTAGAGGCTGGAAAGTCTAAGATTAGGGAGCCAGCCAATTTGGTCACTGGTGACGGCCCTCTTCCCTGTTTTCCCATGACCACCATCTTGCTGTGTCCTCACACAGCAGAAAGAGAGAAAATTCTCTCTTCCTCTTCTTACAAAGCCACTAACCCCACAATGACCCACCCCCTACGCCCTCCTCTAACCCTATTTCTCAAAGGCCCCATCTCCAATGCCATCACATCGGATGTTAGACTTCGCCATAAATTGGGGAGGGGATAGGAATCAGTCCATAGATATTTTCCAAAGGGAAATATCCCACTGCATCTTTCTTTAGCTCATCAATGCCACGGATATTTTGGAATCTTTTGACAAACCTCATGGATAGGCACTAACAATTTAGTTGAATGTCTAAGACAGTAGCGAGTTGTAATGAAAGAAAGAAAGTGGTGACTGTGGCGGTGTGGCTGGAAAGGAGTAGTGAACATGAGAGGTGCTGGGCATAGTACTCCAGAACAACAGGATCATCACCCAGTCATTGCTATGAATGTTGACTAACCCTAAAAGATTAATTAAAATATTAAAGAAATGTCTCTCACTTATTAATGCTTTTGTTAATCAATCATCCTTCAATTAATTTCTAAGATTGTTTTATTATGTTTATCAAAAAATATTTCCAATACTGCTAATAACAGTCCTTAGTTGTGAGTGATCTTTAGTCATTCATTTCCCAAATTGAGAAGTCAATTCTCTGGAGCTCAGAGCATATCATCTCTTCAATTATTTTCCCACTGGTTTACCATGAAAACTAAAATTTCCACACTTGATGTCTATAAACTCAAGAGTTTATAGTAACAATGGGTGTGTTAACTGGTAAGAGAATGTGTTGAACTACTAACATCTGTAAAATACTACTACCCAGAATTGCAAGAATATGGCACAGGAGGGAAGTTTCAACAGGAAAAGGAGCAGGAGGAGAGGTTAGAATTAGGTGGCACCTCATTGCGAGTGGTCATCGTGGAACTTTTCTACACAAAATCATTACATGTGTAGAAAAAGGTAGAATTAGAAAGGAAGAAGCTAAAAGTCCTTGAAAATAACATGGAAGGAATGACTCACATTGCAGAGACCATCTACATATGTTTAATTATCTAGCTAAGTCCAGCTAAGTCCAGGTACTATGCTAAATGGAGGAGCTAAATAAACTCTTAGTATGTACAATTAAACCTATGGCTCCCAGTTAGCCCACACTGACCCTGTCTGCCATTTGAATCTCCTTCGTAACCATCCCATTTCTGTACCTTCTCCTACATTCCCTTTTTAAATCTCTTACAAAAACCAGTTTAACTGGATGTGGTGGCATATGGCTGTAATTCCAGTACTTGGGAGGCTGAGACAGGAGGATCGGAGCTTCGAAGCCAGCCTCAGCAACTTAGTGAAGCTGTCAGCAACTTAGCGAGATTCTGTTTCAAAATAAAAAATAAAGTAAGACTGGAGGTGTAGCTCGGAGATAGAATGTCCCTGGATTCAATCACTACCACAACCACAAAAACAACAACAACAAAATACAGTAAGACTTTCCTATCCTTCCTATACTTATTTTCCCATAACCAACATGTCTCTATGTCCTCAAATTCATACTTTATTTCCTGAGTCCTCTACCTCTACTCAGAATCAGAATTGTCACTTCATACCTGGGTTTCTACCACCACTTTGTCACCAGTTTCTCTATTTTCTGGCTCTGTATACTCCACCTTGCAGATACTTTGCACCCATCCAAACTATCCATCTTTATCTCCTTCCACTATCCAAAATGCTCACTTTCCAGTTTCCTGGCTGTCCCTGGAATCCCCTTTAAAATGAGTGTGGCTCTGGAGAAGACCTTATCCTCTCTAAACTTAACTCTCTCTTCAGATAGTAATGCTGCAGGTGTTGTTAAAGGATCCAAGGAAAGGTCTTCCATCGCCCACCTCCTCCAGGTCTTGCATACAGCCGGTGCTGAGCCCAGTGTCCTTTCTTCTTTGCCCTTTCCCATGCCTTCTCTCATGTATCCTGTTCTCTGTCCATTTTACTCATGAATTATTTTTCATCATCTGACATTTTCCTGGATTCTTCTTCTCTTCAGAAGTAGAAGATGTATGTCTTCCATGAAACTCTCCCCAGATACTCAACAAATCCTGCAACCTTTCATCTGTGGGTCCCTTCTATAAACAGAGTCACTGTTTGCAGTTTATCATCAATTATTCTACAATAATTCCATGCATGCTAGGCTATGGAACTATTCTCAAGGTTGGTCCTCTGTTTCTTCTAGAATACAGCACAGTGTAGAATGCTTAGGAACTGGACGTGGCAGATCTGATTCGTGAATTGATTCATCATCTGTCAAAGATTGTCACTTAGGTCTCTGCTGGAATGTCACCTGCTAGAAACGGCTTCTGTGACCATTCCATTTAAAATTGCCCTTCTACCACACTGAGCCCTGCCATGCTCAAGGTTTTCTTTATAGCACTTATCTCTACTTGGTAGTATATTGCTTAGTAGTTTATTTTTTACTATATGCCCCACTTCCATAAAAAAGCAAGTTCCACAAGGTCAGGGATTTTGCTTTTATCACTGCTATAGCCCTGAAGACCAAAAGAGTACCTGGCACTTAATAGACATTAAGTAAGTACTGGAAGAATGAGTGAATCTGTTTAGGATCTAGTTGTCTGATTGACCATAAAGAGCAGTGATTTTGACTCAAGTCCCAGTCCAAGCCAACAGGTAGAGGTTTTATACAGCCTTACAATTAATAAAGGTCCAGGATGAATAAGCACTATGAACAACATTAATGGGAAGACAATAATCCTTCATTACAGGGAAGGTGTTAATGAGTAACTCAGTCTTGTCCTCTTTTCTAATGAAATCCATGACCCAGATGTGACTGTCCCTCTGTGAATCTCCGTCCACTGACCTCAAGGTAAACTGAGCACAGGGCTCCATAATGCTTATCAGTTACCTCAAAGGAGAATTTCACAAGGGAAGGAGGAGTAACTTAAAGCATTTTATACAAATGAAAATGGTTTTCCCATTCATCACCAACAGCTCAAACCTCGCACTGCCAGGTAATGGCCTTAGTCCTCTCCTTCCCCCAAGTAGCTCAGGGTTATAAAGTGTGCTTCTTAACAAAATTATTTTATGTCCACGTTTAGTTATCATTATTAATGAAAATACGTGTAGCACTTTGTAAAATGTTCTGTGGACATTTTTATTAACTGCACATAAATCCAGGGAAACTGTGCTGCGTTATTGCTACCTCTTCCTTTAGAGAGTTGCACTCGATGCCAAAAACTGAGTCATAATTAGAAAACCTGCTGAATCCAGACTCTTTCTCTTCGTGCTTCTCCCTTGATACATGGAACATTGCCATTCTTTGCACAGTAAATTACCTTGATTTTATATATATATATATATATATATATGTATATATATATATATATCCTATTTGTGAAGGAACGAAACTGAGATATGAAAAGTTTTACTTAGCTAGGATTCATGGTTGAAATTCATATGCTTCATTATCAGAAGAATATGAATTCATATCCCCAGGTCAACAATTATGAAAGTTGGTTATACGCAAACGAATTCAAATGTCAGTTAGCTATTTCTTTTTTTATATAAGGACTATAACTTTTATTAATCAGGACATGTTTTTATTAACTAAGGATGAGCTGAATAGACAAGATTAAATTTAGGATTAAAATGACAAAATTTAAAATGATCAGGCTTGACCAGTACTTTTTATTACTCTATTAGACATCAAACCTAACGTACAACATTTTCACTTATAATTCAGTTCAGTGTTTTGTATTTGAGTGAACACTATTTGTGATGAAGAAACTAAATGCTCTTAGAAATTCTCTCAAGAATACATAGAGGTTTTGTTCACTTGTTTACTTGTTTTACATATCCTGAGTTGAACGGGAATTGAGAAATCCCTTTATGCATACCTTGGGAAAACTATTATCTCATCTTAAGTTGAAGTCTAGAGAGTTTAGTAGACTTGCCCAAGATCACAAAACTTACTTGGTGGCAGAATAAAAGCCAGAACTGTAGTATAGTACTTTTTATGCAGTGCTGAGTCACTTGAAGATGCAGTGTTTGAACTTGGTCTGGAGGTTGGATAGCATGGTGAAAGGGTACCAAAGCTGGAAATCTCAGGACATGTGGGTGGCAGGGAGGAGGATGCTTCTACTTCAAGTGAGGTGAGACTCTATGTCAAGGATGAAATTAGAAAGAGGTAACAGCTGTATCGTGGATCTCTGACTTTATCTAGGAAACAATGATACAAGGACATTATAAAAAGCTTGTTTGCTTTGGTTTTGTTTTGGGTTTTGAGCAGGGAATGACATGAGCATGGCAGTGATTTGGATGATCAAACTGGCATTGCTGATTTTTATTGAATAGGATAAGGTGTACCAGAAAGCCAGGAGGTGCATAGGGAAGCTGGTTACAGTAGCCTTATTTTGCTATAATAAGGGTCTGTGTGCCAAAAAACAGTACCTTCTGTTTTTATGACCTAATACTTTTCAAACAGTTGAAACAGTTCTTACAAATGCAATCACATTTAGTCTTCACAAGCGTGGGAAGAAGGCAGGGTCATCATAGCCACTGTGTAAGATACAAGGAACCGTAGCCTAGAAACAATAGAAAACTTGTTTTCGCTGCTAACATGAACTGAGAGGGAAATCCTTCACTTATGCCAGAAAATCCCGTGCCCTTTCCACTATATATCTTATTCTCTGGTTGCTTAAATAATTATATAATGGAAATACATGTGAAAAAAGTATAGATTGGGTTTTCACTGGTTACCTGTCTCTTAGAATTTTTAATTTAAATAACATGTAGCCAACTTACTCCTTAATGCTTAGAGTTCATTTCTTCTAATGGATTACTGGGGAAGACATTGAATAATCATTTTCTCTTCCTCTTTTTCTTTTGCCTTGTTGTTGTTGTTCTTGTTGATTTTAGGTTAGAGATCCGAATAGAACTTTCTTTGCTTCTGTGAATTTTTTTAAAACAGCCTTATTCATTTGACTGAGCCACTTAACCACATTTTTTTATTGAAAAAAACTTTAAAAAGAGAACTAAACAAAGAGTCTCAAACTGTGTGCAGCCAACACCACTTATGAATCACTTCCTTTCCAGAGCAGTGTGTTGACAGAGGGGCTGGCGTACACATGAAATGGGTTCACCTGCCCCGGGGCAGGTTAAAATGAGATCATATGGGTGGAATGAAACACTGGTCTGAGCCTTCTAGAATTGTACATCCTAGCCATACCACTGCAAGTGTTCTTGAAAGGTCAGTCATATTCAAATTAATTTTCTGCATGTTTAAAAAACCCTATAAAAGTGAACATGGTTACCTAAGAAAACATGGGTCTTAAAAATTAAGACCCATAGAGACAGAGCATCGTGGCACACACCAGTAGTCCCAGTACTTGGGACACTGAGGCAGGAGGAGCGCAAGTTTAAGGTCAACCTGGGCAACTTAGACAGACCCTGTCTCAAAATAAAATTTAAAAAATATAGTAAAAGGGATTGGGATATAGTTTGGTAGTAGAGCATCCCTGGGTTCAATTTTCAGTACTGTAAAAAATTATAGGAGGAATGACTCAGTGAACAGAGAAAACTAGACACCAAGAACAGAAGTCTGAGTCACAGTTCCTCCCCTGAATGGCTGCACAGCCTCAGTATCTGGACCTCTGCAGCCTCAATTTGAGTATGACAGAAATCTACAGCTTCTAGTGTGTGTGTGTGTGTGTGTGTGTGTGTGTGTGTGTGTGTGTGGTGTATGTGTGTCACTGGGGATTGAACCCAGGGACATTCTACCTCTGAGCTACACCCCCAGCCAGCCCTATTTTTTATTTTGAAACAGGGTCTCACTAAGTTGCAGAAGGCCTCATGAAGTTGATGAGGCTGGCCATGAATCTCCGATCCTCCTGTCTCAGCCTCCCAAGTACTGGGATTATAAGCCTGTACCACCACTCCTGGCTCCAGCTTCTATCTTAAGATGATTGGCTGTAAATCAGAAAACTCTGTGTCTTAGCACTAATTGTGCAAATGGTCAGAAAACAGCTAGAAAACTCAAAAGCCCTGCTTTTAACAATCTTTCAAGAAAATCTTTCTTGTGATAAAAGAAAGTGAAGGAGTTTATCCGGGAATTATTTTTAATAAGAAGTAATTTCTCTAGTGAAGAATTCTGAATAAAAGTAAGAACATGTGTCTTTATATGACAGATTCTCTAAATAGTGGTTCAAAAGTAAAACTGGTAATTGCCTTGCCTTAAAAATGGGTTACTTTAGTTTTGTCAGGAAATGTAATGTTATGTGAAGCACTGTGGAAAATTAGAGAAACCATGACCTTTAATTATTAACTAACTAGAGGTGGAATTTGGATGAGGGAAAACGTACAGTGGTGCTTTATATAATATTATGAAGAAAGTTCCAATCTTACTTTCATACATGGATCCTGGATTGAAATGGGATGTTTGAAGGTATCCATGCGTGTTCCCTCTTGGGAATGAGCAGATGTTAAAAAAAAAAATTCTGCCTTTCATATTTGGAGATATGCCAAGAATCAGGTCAGAGGCCTGCAAGCCATTGTAAGTGTCAGAGCTTATGTGTGCTGGGAAACAGACCAGAGCCAAGACATGTAAAACAAGGCCAGGGTGATTAAGTCACCTCCGAGGTATAAAATACGAGCCAGGCCTCAGAAACAGAAGCAAATTAGAGCCGAGAAATCCAGCTCTTAGCCAAGGTGAAGTTGAGAACACAAGCCAGACCAAGCCAATTCAGGTATCATTGCTTGATTATTTTGAACAAAGGAACAAAAACTGATGTTTCCTAAGAAGCCAACACGGGGCAGGCACTGTGCCTTTATCGACGGCGTCTCAAGTGTGGACAGAAGTCCTAACCAGGTTGTTGATTATGGTAATGACCGCTCAGGAGAGATTTAGTAACCTGCCAAAGATCACTTAGTTAATAAACCATAAATCAGATCTTTATGATTTCAGAGCTAATGGTTCTTCAATACCTGGTTCCTCTCACTGGGGGAAAATGAATGAGTAAGAAATGCTACACATTTCTGGATTTAATTCTGCAGCAGCCTTATAGTTTCCTTGAGCTTAGCTTTCTTTGGAATCTAGCACTGCACTGAAACTTGGATCTCAGAGGCCAGAGAGCCTGGGCGAGTCCTCTGTATCCCTGGCAGCAACCATTCCTTCCTGGACATGGGTGTGAGCCTGCTGAACTCCACTGTGCATAGTATGTTGTCTCGATTCTTTTTCTGGCTTTTAAATCTTTTAAACTTATTGCTATGAGCATTTTGCTAATGCTGACAGACCTTTTGTATGAGGTATGGAGGATATTTATGAATTCTTCTGGGAGGTCCTTTGCTGTACTAGGTCAAGTCCAATTTCATGACAATTAAGAATTCTGAACACCTAAGGCTAGGAGGAACTTAACCCTTTATTTCTTCTAGGAGCCATAGTGCAGTGTGAGCTAAGACCTTATGTAGCACAACTGTCACAAATAAGAATCTGTCATATGGTAAATGCTTAAGAAGAGGAAAGTGTAATAGTTATAAAGAATTGTAATAATTGCATCATTCTTGCATAGACTTTGTATCAGTACATTACATTTTAGGGAAATTCACAGGAACCTTTAAGAACAAAAGGAAATTGAACTTTATTGGCTACTGCAATATGTTCTCTCCATTGGCAACAGACAAAAATCAGGCCCGACTCAGTCAATGTTATTATTATTAACATACTATAGTTATGCATTTGCCCCATTGATTGTGTCCTTTGCTGTGCAGAAGTTTTTTAGTTTGATATAGTCCATTGTGTCTATTTTAGCTTTGGATTTATTATTGAATGACCTTATCGATACTAGACTCTCAGAATTTCAATATGGCTTTAAAGTTTGTAACAAAGTATGGCAAAACACTGGAAACTAAAATTTAATCCAGATATCTTTATTCACTGGCTTTATGAAACTGCTTGATGTCTCTAGTCTGGGACTTGATTAGGTATGAAACATTTTTAACTGCCTTGGGGGGGTCACTGATATCCTAAAGTTCTCTACCTGACACATAATTGATTTTGACAGAATTGATGAGATTATCTGGCATATTCTCTCTTGCCAGGGAAGTGAAGAACTGTACGCATAATAGGTTCAATCTTAATCGGTTTTATGCAGCCATGCTTGGGCACTTAATAAAGGACATGGAAGTTGGCACCAGGAAGTTTCTCTGAGAAACTCTTCCAATTCAATTGGTTAAAAGTCCTTTGTACAGTAATCCCAGAACTGCTGTATGCTAATATCTGTGCTCTTAAAGACTGGGGGTAAGAAGATGTGAAATGATCAGAGAGCCTGCTTTGGACTCTGTGCTCTGACTGGACAGGGAAGCCTGGGAGAGATGGGTCTGGTCACAGCCTCTACCAAGGAAACCCTAAATCCAGCCCGACTTTCAACGACATTGTAGAAGAAAGTGATGTCCATGAATTTGGCCACATAGGCTTTGCATAATCCATTAGCTGTCTTGTTTTCAGGCCTAGAAAATCAGATGGAAAGGGCTTCTGTGCCCTTTAGGAGGCTGGCAGCAGGGGTAGGAGGGACGACCACCATGGCTTCTGGCTTGAGAACAGGGGCTCCTCAGCATACCGGAATGAAGCTTATCTAACACGTGTATTTTCAGCCTAAGTCACATCAGTCTGCTTGGGCTTAGGAACACTATGCAGTATTTCAGTGCTCTACCTTAGAGCCATGGTACCAACAAAAATCACAAGCACATAAGAAATGTGGCACTAAATAAACTGAGGATGGGACACTCCTTTCCAGTGGGAGAGCTAAACGAGAAGGTGGAACTCCGCCTTGTTCAACCTCACTGGGAATGTGTCTGTTGGGTGACTCTAAGTGTTTCCCTCTACACATTTGCAGAGCCCTGAGTGACAGCAAGAACTGAGTTGAGGATCACAAATAGATGTAAATAAGTGAATTTGCAAGTACAGAATCTATAAACAATGAGGATCAACTGCGTTCAATAATAATAGAGACCCTAGTTTATACATACACCAAAGCCAACCACCCATAGCCACATAGCCAAGTCTTAAGTCATCCAACTTCTTGGAAATACTAGCTCTAATCACAAATGAAATGAAAAAATGTAAGCTTTATATCCTTGTCAGCATGATTCTGTGAAATGAAACCAATTGGCTACAGGCAAGACAGCTTAAACAGCTCTGCTTGCTTTAATAAGAATGTTGATGTAGAATAAGCAATCACAAAACAGGTCAAAATACTTCCTCTTTTTGTGTTTAATAAAGTGTGCTGTTATCTGCTGAGAGAGGGGCTTCTTTCCATTCTCAGTTTTAGGTCTCCTGGTTCCTAACTGTTCTTTTGTATGCACAGTAAATGTCTACAGTTTTCTAATTTGATCTGATTTTATTTTTGACATTCTTTTTAACAAGCATTATTTGTTTAATGCTCGTCTCAACTCTACAAAGTGGGTAGATGTCCCTGTTACATGGAAGTAAGTGGAGTTTGGGTGGGTGAGGAGGTTGATCAAGGCTACAGAGTAAGACTCCAGCTGTCTGACTCTATGACCTATTCACCACACCACTGTTCTTTCACTCTTCACCTGCACATCGAGTGTGATGCTTGGATTTATCCAGTCACGTGGCCTCAGTTCTGGAAAGGTAGAGAGTTTAGAGGTCTTATAGGACCTATAAGGGAAAGCTGAATTTGTGTTGCTCAGGTCGGTTCTCAGGACCTGGGAGGTTTCATTCTCGGTCACAAAGGTTAATGGGTATCAAAGTGTTTCTGCCATTTCATCAAGATGTGCCTCTTCTCTGCGATGTAGCTAGAACTCAATTGTTTTTTCAATGTCACAAAAGACCAAACAAGAGCAAATACAGGACATCCTCCTAAAGGATATTTCATGTGTTTGGTTTTTTTGGGGGGAAGAGGGTTCAGGTTGGTATGATCAGGAAGGAATCATTGATTTACCAATCTATAACAATAATAAAAATGAAAACAGAAAAACTCAGCCTAGGAAAGTCACTGCAGCAACCCTTGGATTGTTACCATTTCTGTGCCAGCATCTATAGATGTACATTGGAATTTTCATTTTATCTAGCTGAAACAAATAACTAAGAAAACCTGAAGGATTCTGGTACTGTTGATATCCTTAGCCTTAAATAGTTTTCGCTACCTGGTGGCCATGGGCTATGCTAACCTGATTCTACCTTGGAAAATCAATCAATAGAGTACTTTAAAATTATGGGGAAGATATTATTCTTTGGATTCGCTTTTTTGGTAATAAAGCAGGCAGGCAGTCCATGGTGTTCTGCAGGGAAACACACAAAAATCCACATCAGAAATATAATCAGATATAGCCAGCCCAAGTTGAAAAGCAATTAATTTTGCTGCTTAGACCTCCAGAGTCAGTGGTCCATGAATCAGTATTCACTAGGTGGTTATTTAAAGCTAATCTTTAAAACTTGGCTCAGTCCTTCTTCATTAAAATGTGAAAGATGATGATGACCAGTAGATACTGGAGCCTGGGATCATCAGTTTCCACTTGGGTTACTGAGTCACAAAAATGAAAAGAGAACCAAGAGCCATGACTCCTTTTAATTCCCTTCCTCACTATAATAACTGACAAGGAAAACCCACAAAACCAGAGACCAGGTTATGTGTATGCATGCCTGTGTGTGTATGTGCATCTTAAAGGCAGCTCAAGCATATTTTCTCTATTCATATATTGGGTTTCCTACTTTATAAAAATATAATTAACAAATAAAAATTCTTTTTTTTTTGCAGTACCAGGGATTGAACGCAGGGGCGTTCTACCTCCGTGCCATACACCCCCAGCCCTATTTTTTTGTATACTTTATTTTGAAACCGGGTCTCACGAAGTTGCGGAGGGCCTCACTAGGTAGAGAGAGAGAGACAGGGAGAGAGAGAGAGAGACAGGGAGAGAGAGAGAGCGAGAACGCACGCGCGCATGCGCATGCTGAGGCTGGCCGTGAACCCAGATCCTCCGGTCTCCGCCTCCCAAAGTACTAGGATTACAAGCGTGCGCCACCACGCCCGGCTTAAAAATTCTTTATATTTATAGTACACAATGTGATTTTTTTGTATCTGTATATGGAACAGTCTAATTAACATATCTGCCATCTTACATAGATCCCTTTGTTGCATGTATGTGAGTGGGGGAAGAAGAACTTTAAGTTACACTGTCTGAGCAAATTCCAAGTATATAACATAATATTATTAACCATAGTCACCCTTGCTGTACATTAGATTTCCAGAGCTTATTCATCCTGTATAACTGAAACCTTGTACCTTTGGCTGCCATCCCCCAGCCTGTGCCAACCACCATTCTAGTCTCTGCTTTTATGAGTTTGACTTTTTACATGTAAGTGAAATCATGCAAGCATTTGTCTTTCTGTACCTGGCTTATTCTACTTAGTATAACGTCCTCCAGGCTCCTCCATGTTGCGGCAGAGGACAGGAATTTTTTCTTCCTTAAGGGGGAACAATACCCCATGGTATGTATACATTACATTGTCGTTGTCTACTCTCCCATAAATGGACACTTAGGTTCATTCCACATCTTGGCTATTGTGAATAAAGCATGAACATAGGAGTGCAGCTATCTCTTGATGATACTCATTTCATCTTTCTATTTCTTGGCTATATACCTAAAATTGGGATTGCCCAGTCTATTTCTAAGTTTCAATGGACCTCCATGCTGTTTTCTATAATGGTTGCATCAGTTTATATGATCAGCAATAGTGCACAGGGTCCTCTTTTCTCCACATTCTCACTAACACTTACCTCTGATCTTTTTGTAACAGTCATTCTTTTTCTTTTCTTTTTCTTTTTTTTTTTTGGTGCATTGTAATCATACATCTTGATGAAGTTCAGGGTAATAGAGACATACATGCACACAGCACTCCTTGAGCCCTCCCCCATTTCTCACCCTACTCCCTCTCCCTCCCCATCTTCCCATGCTTGGTACAGTGATTGGCTTTGATAACTTGGTGTATGTACATCATGTCCATTGAGATGTTTCCTTCTTCAAGTCTTCCTCCCCCCTCTCATCTCCCATCTCCCTCAGTTAGGTCCCCTTCTTCACTCCACTAAGGTTTCTCCTCCTTTTGTCTGCATTACTATGGTAGTCTGGTTTCACAATCATTCTTACAGGTATTAGGTGATTTCTTTTTTTTTTTTTTTTTTTTTTTTTTTTTTTTTTTTTTTTTTTTTTTTTTTTTTTTTTTTGTTTTTTTTTTTTTTAT
>PVJS01013732.1:6735-41697 GCA_004027185.1 Glis glis | reverse complement strand
GCAGAAAGCCCAGAAAAAGAAGGCCATGACCTAGAATGTAGGCTCAAGGGAGACTTTTCCTGAAGTAAAGTTAATGTGCCTGTGTGTGTGATTAGAAAAGTGTCCCCCAGACTTGGAACAACATTTTGTTAAGGTTCTGAAGAGAAAAAGTCTACAGCCTACTCAAGAAACCGAAATGCCAGTTGTGGCAGGAAATGGAGAGCATGAGAGGGGGGCAGGGCTCGCCCAAGTAAGGTTCTTAGGTCTCACAATGGACCTGGGTCTTTGAGAATCACTTGATCAGATTTGCATGTTTAAAGGTTTAATCAGGCTACAATATGGGGAACAGAGAAGGAAACAAAGCAAATGGAAGAAAATCAGTTGCCCTGTGGTTAACAGCCCAAGCAAGAGAAGATGGATGGTCTGTAACGTATTGGTGCTGAATGGACAGACTGAGAGTTATTTAAGAAGCAAAATGACCAGTGTGGTGTATTAGTGATGGGTTTGATAAGGACGGGAAAGGTAAAGTCAATGATGTTGTCTGGACCAACTCGAACACTCTTGTATCTTTTTCCTTTATGTAAGAAGTGGAAATGGTTAACAGGTAGAAGGTTCTTTCCATTCTTTTAGTCCATTAACAGCCCTCCTTCTTTTCTTTCTGTTATTTATATGTTAGTAAAACCAGATCATTTCACCTACAGAGTACCTCATTTTCTTCAATTTGACTGATCACTTCTTTGTGTTATTGTTTAATTGTCTCCTCTGCTGAGTTTCCTGTAAAATGGTAAATCTGAAGGCTCAATTGGTTCTTTTTCAAATTCTTTTCTCCCTTTTGCTAGAATACTTTTTAGGTTGCACTCTATACTTCCTATTACCTCACATCCCAAGAAATAGCATGCCAGTCACAGAACTTTTAGTTTTCCAGGATTGGTTTGGAGGTGTGAGTGGGGTCAACATGGTCCCCTGTTATAAAGTTCCTCTTTCACATTTTACTTAATGGTTTTAGCACCCACCAGTGGTGGTTGCTTTAATCTACTTAAAAAAAAAACCTACTTAGGTAAAGAGTAAAAGCATAAAGAGATTTTAGCAAAACATTAGAGATCCTAACATGATTTCTGCATGGAAATCAAATCAAAAGTCCATATTATACTTGCCAACTTGGACTCCATTCACAAATTGTTCTAGTCCCCCCTCCCTCAGAAGCTCTGGGTGCACCTACTCAGTAGGCCCCTTAATTCTTAACACAAAATGTAACCACCAAAGTCCTGTCCTCTTTCCCTTTTCTTTTTTCTCTCTACTGTACCTTTTTGGTAAATTGCATCCATTTCTTGGAAATTCCTATCAACTCTATGCACATATCTCACAAAACCTTAACTCTAGCCTCAAGCTGAGTGGCAATTTTCAGTTGCCAACTAGTCCCCTACTCTGCCATAAATCACGCATATAATTTTAATCTCCAAACCACCTTCAGACTCCTTTCTTTCTGCCAAGGATATCATGATTCTTCCAATCACCATCGACTCCTCCTTCTTCTCCTCCTCCCCAACTATCTACATCAATAAGTTGACAACTGCGAAATCTTTCTCCAATACATCACTCTCGTTTTCCTCAGACCACTGCCACCTCTCCAGTACTGCTCATTATTTCTTGCCTAGACTATTGCAAATAGCCTCTCAGTAACTCTAACAGCTTATAGGCCCTGCCCTGTGCAATCCACCTTGAACCTAGGGCCAGGAAAAGCTTCTGAAAGCACAGCTAGAGTCATGTAATTCTTCTGCCCAATCAGCTTTACTTTCTGCCATTAGCTACCAAAGGAAATACAAGTTGTTTACACCACATCCAATCTGTCTCTTCTGCCTTTGAAAACTGTGTTCTGCCCATGCATTACCCAGGCCTACACCACTGGCCACTGCTGAACTCTGAGCTTACTCAGGAGATATGCCCATAGCCAGTCCTTCATTCCTGGTGCCCAAAACATCCTCCATTATTGATGATCCACTCATTCTTTGTCTTCCCAAGTGATAGATATTTTTTTCATTGTCACTTATTTGAATCTCTAAGATATTGTTGATTTTGTGACAAAAACATACTAAGGTGTGTTCTTTGTGTAGCAAATACTGCTTCTATTCTCTAAGTCCACTACCCTAAGGGAATAATTTAGTGTACTTTCTTCCATATTAATTCTTTACCTTAGATTAAAAATAGTTGCACAGAGATATACATTTGGTGAATAACTTGGCTTATAATTATGATCTCATATTATGCACATGATATAAAATATATACACATATATAATTCTGCAACTAGCTTTTCTCATAATTTACATGGACATGCTTTCACCTCAATTTATAGAGAATATTATAATTGCCTCATATACTACAAAATACATAGTACTTAATTTATTCTACCATTCTCATAGATGAACATTCAGCTTATTCCCTTTTTAACTATTACAAACAAGGCTGAAATAAACATCTTTATATATAAACCTTTATAGCTTATTACTATTTTTTTGCGGTACTGAGGATTGAACGTAGGGGCATTCTACCTCCGCGCTACACCCCCGGCCCTATTTTTTATACTTTATTTTGAAACTGGGTCTCAGAAGTTGCAGAGGGCCTCACTAGGTAGAGAGAGAGAGAAAGAGAGACAGGGAGAGAGAGAGAGAGAGAGCTGAGGCTGGCTACGAACCCAGATCCTCTGATCTCCGCCTCCCAAAGTACTGGGATTACAAGTGTGCGCCACCACGCCCGACTTCCCGGCCCTATTTTTTATACCTTTTTATTTTGAAACAGGGTCTCACTAAGTTGCAGAGGGCCTCACAAAGTAGCTCCGGTCTCTGCCTCCCAAGTACTGGGATTACAAGCATGCGCCATGATGCCCAGCATTACTATTTTCTCAAATCAATTCCCAGAAGTGAATTACTGGGTCAAATAGTATGCACATTTTAAATAAAATAGAATGCAACCAGATTACTTTCCAAAAGTAACAATGTATTCCTAATGACCAGAGCATATAAAGGGAAATATTTATTTCCACACCTCTTCTAATAATAATGAGTTATTTATTTTTATTTCTGTCAAGCTATTATTTGAAAACTGACATCTTAGAAGTTTAGCATCACATACCCATTATGAATTCTTTCTTCATTCCGTCTCCTAGATGTCTTCCTTTTTCCTCTGAGATCTTTGTAGCACATTTTGTCCTTCTGTGAAACTTTTTATATTACATTTTATGCTGAATTGAGTCTTCTTATTTTATATCTCTACTACATTGTACCTTAAAAAGGATAGGTCACCTATCTTACCTATTCTTATAACTGTCCTAACACTGTTCAGTAACAGTACATAAGAGATGCTTCAATTTTTGTTTAATAGGATCCAGTTGGTCAGTTAGAGAAATGGGAGCTTAAGGCTAGGAATTAAATGTGTCTGACTCTGTGTACTCTTGGAGAAAACTGCAAGTGGATTGCTGATAAATTGTATCACTAACAAAACAGTTGAACAAAACAGATATGCAATGTTCAGTCCTCAAGTTTACAGATCAAACATCCAAGGTCAGTAAAGCCAATCAACAAGAGTATGACAACATCACAACATTTATAAGCCAGTACCCTAGGCAGAAGCAAATCCAAAAGGAAGCATAGCATAGTGAATAGCAGCATTTTTTTTATTTGCAGGTACCTCATTTTAAAGTGGACTCAGATTGAATGCTTACCAGTGGGTTAAGATAAAGAATATAGCTCAGTGTAAAAATCACTTGAAAACTCCTAAGAGGCAGCAGAGCTAATATACATTGAACATGTCTATATTCCATGTTTTCAGCATTGCTTTTCATACATTAGCCCAAGTGACACACACATACACATCTGTGTGTAGCAGATTATTATTATTATTACTGTCACTACCATCCAAATGTATATGAGAAATTAATCTCCCTAAAATCATAGACTGTACATGTAAGGGAACTAGAACTAAATTAGAGGCCCCAATCTGCTTGAGCCTAAACATCCTATGATGTCACCCACAGAAACCAGATGATTCTCTAATTCATAAGAAAAAAGAAAGGCCCAAAGATGACATAGATTCACTATCAAAAAATATAAACCATGCAAATATAATGGAAGTAACAAAGTACATCTACCATGTACAAATAGTGCAGTCACTTAAAACTGTGGAAAAATTCAGTTTCTAAACATTTTCTTGTATGACTACACCCTGTCTCGGGAACTTGAGGCACCTGTCATGTAATACAAGTGTTAAACACCACATTAGCACTTCCCTGCTGGTTGCTCCGAGCCTCAACCAGCTCCTTTTAGTTCATCCTATCTAATTCTCCAGTTCAGCAAAGTTACCAGTGTCTGCTATTCTCTTAAATATTAGCCTTTTCATTTTCTCTCACTTCCTCCTTGAACCAGCAAGGCACTGATAGAGAAGGCATTGGAATATTAGCCCCTCAACTGGATTGAATCTATGAAGTCCTTTCCTCTCTGGGAAGATAACTCCCATGAACTCTAGGGTTCAGTTATGACAAAGATAAAGATGATAGAGATGGAAGCGAATAAAATAAGAAGCTATGACTCAGAGAGATTCAAATTTAAGCTTACTATTCTTCAGGATCCTGAGCAAAATACTTAATCTACACTTGATCCTTAATTTTCTTGTTAATACTGAGGCCATAATAATATTCATCTCATAGGATTTTGTGAGGATTAAATTAGATACTGCACACACAACCTATAGTAAAGTCCTCACTTAATAGAAGATATTTATTATCATATCTATTCTCAGGGTCAGCCACTTTCAGACAAAACTAAAATTAAACCAAAAATAAACTTCTAAGACTCATAAAATAGAAGTTTAAAAATTATTTTTTTATATTTGGATTGGTGCATTGTAATTATACACCAACGTGAGATTCGAAGTCATACAAACACACATGCACACAGGTCCTGGTATGTTGCCCTTCACGTCCCACCTGCTGCTCACCCCTCCCTGAACAAATTAGTGAAGTTGGTAGTGATACCTTCATACATGGGCACAGCATAATTCGAATGCTTTCACCAGTTCTTCCTTTTTCCCTCCCCACCTCCCTCTCCCCATCCCCTTCCACTAGTCTATTGCCCACTCTCTTCAATTATCTGAAGTCCCTTTTATTTTCTATTTTCTCTCTAGCTTCCACATATGGGAGAAAACATTCGACCCTTGACTTTCTGAGACGGGCTGATCTCACTTAGCATAATATTCTTTAGTTTCATCCATTTTGCTGCAAATGACATAGTTTTGTTGTTCTTTATGGTCAAGTAAAATTCCATTGTGTGTATATGCCATATTTCATTATCCATTCATCTGTTGATGGACACCTGGCTTGGTTCCATAATTTAGCTATTGTGAGTTGTACTGCTATAAACATGGATATGCACATATCACTATAATGTTCTAACTTTAATTCCTTCATTATTTCTATGTCTAAGGATAGGATTCAACTCAATTATCACAGAAAGTGAGGAAATTGCGGATGGACTCCCCTAGTCTTTGAATAAACAAGCTGAAAGGAAACATCTCACACCCTTGGGTGCAGAGATATTTGAAAAACACAGGATTTATGGTATATTTACAAGGTTAATGTCCTTTTTCCAAGAAAGAAAAATGAGAGCAGGAACTTCAAGAGGAGAAATCATACTGTGACTTCATATTTCATGGACAGAATTTTGTGGAGTGCATATTGATGGCAACATAAGGAAGGAATCCCCAAGAGGGTAACATGATAAACTTATCCTGTTTTCTTTTCCCCTCCACAGAATCCAATCATGGTAGCAGTTTGTCACCATCTCTGTCTAGGTAATGATACGACATCAATGCACTAATGTTAATAAGTGGCTCCTGTTGAAAGATGTGATTATCCACAAGTGGTATCAAATCAGAGCAGATGTGTCAGACACCAGCATGAGGCAAAAAGTAAGAGTGAAGTGACTAAAGGGTGTCCATGGTCCTCAGGGGCCAGCCGGGCCAGAGAGCCAACTTGATGTACTTGAGGCTGAATAGTATCAAAGTAAAGTGGCAAAACATTGGGAATTTCTCATCAGTTCCGAGAAGGAGAAGAAATGGCTTAATTTAGGAGATTGAGCAGCCCACTGGAGGACTAGAATAGAATTAACATGATTGGATGGAAACAGAGGATGAAAAATAAAAGTGATGGCAAGATGAACTATTCATTTTCTACAACAAAAATATACTTCAGTTCAATGTGAGACTGAGTTGGACAGATTTGACAGACTGGACCAAAATAATAATGTTGATTCTATGTGGTATGATTCCTTTGAAACAGACTTTGCACTACTGCATGGATGAGCCACAACACATCAAAACAGGTCAAATCTTTCTATCTCTCATTCTGCCATTACAATAAAAATCTTTTTCTCTATTTTTCACTAAGATCCAGTTTCTTGTAGCCTGATTTCTTCTGAGTCTGAGTCACAGACCCAGGCTAACTCTTTAAGCCATTTTAAGGCAATAATATTAGAAGGGCCTCCAGGCTACTCTCATTAGTATTTATACCTGTGAAATCATGCTGTTATTTTCATTTCTTTGTTTCTTATAAAATGATAAAAATTATTCTACCTATGTTACATATAAAGAAACATTTTACCTTTCTCTATTCTAGCAAAACTCTATTCCATCAGCAATGGAAAGCATAAATCAACAATCAAAAGCAAGCTGGGTGTGGTGGCCCACACTTGAAATACCAGTACTTGGGAGGCTGAGACAGGAGGATTGCAGGTTCTCCACCAACCTCTGCAACTTAGTGAGACCCTGTTATAAAATATGGCTGGGGGGTGTAGTTCAGAGGTAGAATGCCCCTGGGTTCAATCTCCAGTAATGCGTGCATGTGCGCACACACACACACACACACACACACACAACTGGCCATGGTGGTGCACACCTATAATCCCAGTACTTGGAATTCTGAGACAAGAGGATCACAGGTTTTAGACCAGCCTCAGCAATTTAGGCCCTCAGCAACTTAGTGAGACCCTGTTTCAAAATAAAAATGGCTGGGGGGGGTATCTCTGAGGTAGAAAACCTCTGGGTTTAAGCCCCAGCACCAAAAAAATCACCTTTTAGTTTAATTGGTCAACCTTATGGAGTAGAAGAAAGGGACCAAGAAGAAAGGAATACCACTATAAACATGGTGCCATATGCTTTGAAGCAAAACCTTGTGAATCCTCACAGGAATTCTAAGAGGTAGTTATTACAAGAAAATGTTCAGAGAATTATTCAAAGTCACACAGCAAATATGTGTCTGTTCTGGATTCCAAACTGATGTCTTAACCAGGAAACAGCATTAAGGAGCTGCATTTCTTAATGCAGAAATACACATATCAGTGGAGATTCCTTAAACTTTAGATTAGAAAGACATCAGTGCAGGATAACACTAAAGCAAATCAGAGATAAAAAGAAAACAAAATTTGGAAACCACAAGATCTCAAATGAGTAGGTAACAACAAATAAAAATCAGTGAAAGAATGAAAGGCAATCCTAATCCTGCATAGCCAGAACTTGGTACAGAGAGAGAAGAGAAGGGAGAGGAGAGATGGGAGGGAAGAGAGTGAGTGAGAAAGTTGGGTCATGTCTTATGAATGAGAGAAGAAAATCATAACTCTAATAGTCAATGGTCTAAAAGCATCACAGCCAAGAGGAACCTAAGGAAATGATGACTAAATGTAATGTGGTATCTTGGATGGAATCCAGACAGGATTAAAAAAAAAGCATATTAGGAGAAAACTAAGGAGTTCTGAATGAAGTATGAACTTAAATTAATATCTCCATATTGTTCATTAACTGTGGCAAATGTACCATGTAAGATGTTAATATGAAGGGAAACTGAAGGCAAGGCATATAGGAACTCTCTGTATTACCTTCATAATCTTTCATTAAACTTAAAGTTATCCTAAAATAAAATGATTTTTTTAAAATTCAATGGTCTAGAAACATATTGTATAGTAACTTTGGTCCTAAGATCTTGAGTCTATGTTCCTGGGACCCAAGGCTCCCGACTCCCTATGCTACCCTCAAAATGGGTGAGAAAACAGAAACCAGGTGAGGTGGCATGCACCTGCTATCCCAGTACTTGAGAGGCTGAGATAGGAGGATCACACATTTGAGGCCAGCCTCAGCAACTGAGTGATATACTGTTTCAAAATTTAAAAAAAATAATAAAAAATGCTGGGAGTGTGGCTTAGAGGAAGAATGTCCCTGGGTTCAATTCCCAGTACAAAAAAAAAAAAAAAGCTGGGTGGGCGAGGAATAAGAAACTTTCTTGGTACAGATCTTGATACTAAGGTATGCACTTTTATTCTACAAGTCAAGAAATTAGAACTATGTGTTAAAATATACATATACACACACATTTTTTAACATTACCAAAAATTTAAAATGTAGCCTTGTTTAATTTTACAAAGGCAAGAAATCAAACAACCTTCTGTCTGTTTAAACAAATCAGCTGGAAAATGCAGTTTTAACCAACTAATACCAATTAAGGTCTCCTTAAGCATACTACACATCCATACCTAGAGAAAGCCAAGAATATCAGACCAAACATAGTTAACTAGCACTTCACACTAAGTAGATGGATGATCTTGCATCCAAAGGAAAAAAAAACTGAAGGGATCTAAGTGCCACTACTATTAATGCTACTGATAAAACTATAATACCATTAAGTAGAAAAGGCTCCAATGGTAACAATCATTGTCAACAGTTCAGTAACTAGTCACTACATAACACATTAGCTACTTAACAAAGGGCCCTAAAATACAGGTATTAAAAAAAAAGAATATCCCCACATTACTCTGAGAAGCTTTCTTGGTCTGCTTTTTCCACACATGGAAAGGTACTTCTGTCTTTTTGCAACAATCTTGTATCTCCCATCAGGCGGCTGAGCCTGAAAAAATGTGAAAGGGCCCTACAGCTTGCTGTGACCATCTGAGTTCACGTAAAATCAGGACACTTTCAAAGAGAGTCTATTGAATGTCAGGTTTGAGTCAAGGTTTTAATTTCACAGTAGATTTAACTGAAGAGATTTAATTTTACCAAATTAAAAACACATGCCTTACAACAACCCTCAAACCCTCCAGGAGTGAACTCAGACAGAGAAAGTTTGATCAGAAACTCAAGTAGAAAGAAAAGAAAAAATGAAAGCAATGATGGTAGATGCCCTAATTTTAAACCTCCAAATCTAAGGATGGAGGAAAACAGAGAATTAACACTTTATTGAAAGGATGGTGTTATTGCTGACTGGAGATGATTTCTCCAATCAAAGGATGCCCATCTGCCCTCAGCATATTCCTCCACAGTCCACTTGTGTATATGTTTAACACAAATTGTATCCAAGCAACTCCCAGAAATTGAGGGGGCGGAGAATGACTGCTTATATTAGTAACCAATGATATGCTACTGTCTTCCGTGTATGCGAGCATGCCTGAGATAGTGATGAGATTAAAAAAAGTGAAAACATGGCCGGGCATGGTGGCGCACGCTTGTAATCCCAGTACTTTGGGAGGTGGAGACTGGAGGATCCGGGTTCGCGGCCAGCCTCAGCTCTCTCTCTCTCTCTCTCTCTCTCTCCCTCTCTTTCTCTCTCTCTACTTATTGAGGCCCTCCGCAACTTCGTGAGACCCAGTTTCAAAATAAAGTATAAAAAAATAGGGCCGGGGGTATAGCGCGGAGGTAGAACGCCCCTGGGTTCAATCCCCGGTACCGAAAAAAAAATAAAAAACAAGGTGAAAACATAAGCATGTAAAGGAAAGAAGGGGAGGCAGAGGGGTGATACGAAAAATGCTGAGTAGAGAATAACATGGGTCATGTCTAATATTAGTATATCACCAGCATGCGGCAGATGCTGTGAGAGGCACTTATATACATGATCACCTTCTCACAATGATGCTACAGTCTAAGTATCATTTATTTTGTAAAACATAGAAACTGAGGGTCACTGGGATTGCCTTGCCCTTTTAAATTCTGGAAACAAGACCCTGGCATCCTCCCATGTCACCCGAGCGTTCCCTGCGCACAGCCCCAGATCCCGGCGTCCTCCCGAGCAACCTGGGCGGCCCTCCATATCCGGCCTTGGACCCCGGTGACCTCCTGCGCAGCCAGGGCGTCCTTCCGTGCTCCACTTTGGACTCCCCCACCCTTCAGTGCTACCAGGATGACCCTCTGCACCTGGCCTCAGACCCCGACATCCTCCTGCATGACCCAGGAGGCCCTATGCACCACACCTCAGATCCCAGCTCCACAATGTGTAACCTGGGCCTGGCCTTGGACCCTGGTGACTTCCTGCGTGTACCGGGCGGCCTTCCGTGTACTGTCTCAGACTCCAGAGCCTGCACCTATCTCCCCTGCTCAGAAGCCTCTGTGCCAGTGCTTCAGAGCCCGGATACCCTCCGGTGCTGCCACCCGAGACCCGTGCGACTCTCTTGGCTGTCTCTGAGCCAGGGCACGCTCCGGCGCTGCCACCCGAGATCGAGGAGCACACACTCCCCCTGGGACCCACACGCAATCCTCTGTGCCATGTTTCAGAGCCTGTGCACCCCTGGGCGCCGCTACTCAATACCCGGAGCCCACACCCCCCAGGGGCCCCTACAAAATCCTCAGCGCAGTGCATCAGAGACCGGGCACCCTCCAGTGATGTTGCTTGAGAGCCAGAGTACGAGTGCATCCCTCGGGGCCCAGGCATCCCCAGCACTCATGCCTCAGAAACCGGGCACCTACCGGCACCATCACCCATGCCTCAGTGCCCACACCCAACACTGCGCCTCGAAGTGCTCCTCACATGCCAACACCCGAGCTCCAGAGCCTGTGTACCCTCACACACAATACCATGCCCCAGCCAACCGGACAAGAGGGAACCACAGTCTGCAGCATACTGACCCACTTGGGACTATAGGGATCATCAAGAGGTCTTATACACAGAAAAGAAGATGATGAAGAAACAACAGAAATGCAAAATGGAAAACACTGAAAATACAAGAATGAGGACCAGTGAGGAATAAAGAAACACCCACAATGCATCAACAAGTGAGATTACTAACTATGACCTGCAGGAAATGCAAGATGGAGAATTCTCAATTTTGATCTTCAGAATGATGAAAGGCCTCAAAGAAAGCATAGAGGAGATGAAGGAGGAAGTTGAGGCTCTAAGGAAGAATCAGAAAGAAACTCTGAACGAAATGAAGGAGTCAATAAATGAATTAAAGACTGCAATGGAAACCAACTCTAGTAGGCTCGACCACATGGAAAACAGGGTATCACTCCTGAAAGACAGTTCATTCAAAACTGAGAACACAGTCAATGATATACAGAAGATATTGCAACAACAAACCCTGGCCATTCAAGAAATACAGGACAATACAACATGTCCTAATCTAAGGATAAAAGGCATTGAAGAAGGTTTAGAAGCACAGACCAAGGGTATAAGAAACCTTGGCAAAGAAATAATTTCAGAGAATTCCGAACATGGAAAAAGGTTTGGATATTCACATATAGGAGTCATATAGAACACCGTTAAGACAGGACCAAAGAAGACCTCCCCACGCCACGTAATAATTAAAATGTCGAATGTAGAGGCCAAAGAAAGAATCCTAAAAGCAGCAAGAAAAAAAGAACAGGTGACATACAGGGGCAAAACAATAAAAATAACCCGACTTCTCAACCCAAGTCAGGAATGCCAGGAGGGATTGGTATGGAGTACTCCGGACCCTGGAAGAAAACAACTTCCAACCAAGACTGAAATATCCAGCAAAGCTATCATTTAAAATTGATGGAAAAATAAAAATTTTCCATGATAAACAAACACTTAAAGAATTCATGAGGACCACGCCAACACTGGAAAAATCTTAAAAGAAATAACCAACTATATGCTGTTTACAAGAAACTCACCTTCTAGCAAAAGATACTCATATGCTAAAGGTAAAAGGATGGAAAAAGATACATCATGCAAACGGAGATCGAAAACAAGCAGGGGTAGCAACGCTTATATCAGACAAAACAGACTTTAAGCTAAAACACATCAGAAGAGACAAAGAGGGTCACTTCTTATTAATAAAAGGAACAATCCAACAAGAAGATATAATAATAGTAAACATTTACACCCCAAATGTGGGCACACCCACATTTATAAAACAAAGTCTTCGGGACATCAGGTCCCAAATAGACCCAAACACAATAATATTGGGAGATTTCAACACACCATTCATGCCACTAGATCGATCCTCCAGACAAAAGATGAATAAAGATTGTTCAGACCTAAAGAAAACTATAGACCAAATGGATCTAATAGAGACATACAGATTATTTCAACCAACAACACCTGAATACACATTTTTCTAAGCTGCCCACAGAACATTCTCCAAAATAGACTACATACTGGGTCACAAAGCAAGCACCAGCAAATTCAAAAGATGTGATATAATTTCCTACATCTCAGATCACAATGGATTAAAACTGAAAATTAACAAAAGGAAGACAAAAAGTAATCACATAAGTACATGGAGACTGAACAATGCACTCCTGAATGAGGACTGGATCAGAAAAGAAATAAGGGGAGAGATAAAAAAAATTCGTGAAATTAAGTGAAAATGGATACACGATATATCAAAATCTGTGGGACACCTTGAAGGCAGTGAGAAGAGGAAAATTTAGAGCACTGAGTGCCCACATAAGAAAAACAGAAAACATCCAAATAAATAACCTAATGACACACCTCAAGGATCTTGAAAAACAGGAACAGTCACAGCCCAAAGCCAGTAGAAGGCAGGAGATAACTAAAATCAGAGCAGAAATTAATGAAATAGAAAATAAAAAAAATACAAAGAATCAAAAAAACAAGAAGCTGGTTCTTTGAGAAGATTAACAAGATTGACAAACCACTAGCTAACCTAACCAAAAGAAGGAGAGAATCAACGCGAATTACCAAAATCAGAAATGAAAAAGGGGATATCACCACAGATAGTGGAGAAATCCAGAGGATCATAAGAAATTACTTTGAAAACTTATATTCCAATAAAATGGAAAACATGGAAGAAATTGACAGATTTCTAGATACATACAAGCTACCTAAATTGAACCAAGAGGATATAGAAAAACTGAATCAACCAATAGCAAGCACAGAGATAGAAACAGCAATAAAAAGTATGCCATCAAAGAAAAGCCCAGGTCCAGATGGTTTTCCAGCTGAATTTTACAAAACCTTCATAGACGAACTAAAACCAATACTTCACAAGCTATTCTGTGAAATTGAAAGAGATGGAATTCTTCCAAACTCTTTTTATGAGGCCAACATCACTTTAATACCAAAGCCAAATAAAGATACCTCAAGGAAAGAAAACTACAGACCAATATCATTAATGAACAGACACAAAAATTCTAAATAAAATACTAGCCACACGCATTCAAAACCATAATGAGAAAATAGTACACTATGACCAAGTTGGTTTCATCCCAGGAAAGCAAGGCAGGTTCAACATATGCAAAACAGTACATGTTATCCACCACATAAATCAAACTAAAAACAAGAATCACATGATCTTTTCAATAGATGCGGAAAAAACATTTGACAAAATTCAACACCCATTCATCTTAAGAACTCTACAGAAAATCAGAATAGAAAGAACATACCTCAACATCATTAACTCAATATATAAGAAACCCAAAGCCAACATCATATTGAATGGGGAAAAATTGCCAGAATTCCCCTTAAAATCAGGAACAAGACAAGGATACCCACTATCACCACTCCTTTTCAATATAGTCCTTGAAACTCTTGCCAGACCAATAAGACAAGAGAAGGATATCAAAGGATTTCAAATAGGAAAAGAAGAACTAAAATTATCTTTATTTGCAGATGATATGATATACCTAGAAGACCCAAAGAACTCAACCAAAAATCTACTAGAGCTGACTAACAAATTCAGCAAAGTAGCAGGATACAAGATCAACCTTAAAAAAATCAGTAGCTTTCATATATGCCAACCATGAAGCCACTGAGAAAGAAATCCAGAAAATAATTCCATTCACAGTAATTTCAAAACCAATCAAATACCTAGAAATAAACTTAACCAAAGAGGTAAAAGACTTCTACAATGAACACTATAGAACACTGAAGAAAGAAATCGAAGATCTTAGAAAATGGAAACATCTCCCCTGCTCTTGGATAGGCAGAATAAATATTATCAAAATGGCCATCCTGCCAAAAATTATCTACAGAGTCAATGCAATCACTATCAAAATACCAACATCATTTTTCACAGATCTAGAAAAATCAGTCATTAATTTCATATTGAGAAAGAAAAGATCCTCAATAGCCAAAGCAATTCTCAGCAATAAGAACCATGCAGGAGGCATTACAATACCTGATTTCAAATTATACTACAGAGCTATAGTAATAAAATCAACCTGGTATTGGCACAAAAACAGACACATAGACCAGTGGAACAGAATAGAAGATACAAAAACAAGTCCACAAACTTATAGCCAATTGATTTTCGAAAAAGGTGCCAAACACATACATTGGAGAAAGGACAGTCTTTTCAACAAATGGTCCTGTAGAAAAATGGAACTGAATCCTTACCTCTCACCCTGCACAAGAGTCAACTTGAGATGGATCAAAGACTCGGAAGTTAGACCACAGACTGTGAAATTATTAGAAGAAGCCGTATGTCCAACACTCCATCATATCGGCACAGGTAGAAACTTCCTCAACAAGACCTCCAAAGCACAGGAAATTAAAATAAGAATTAATAAGTGGGATAACATTAAACTACAAAGCTTCTGCTCATCAAAGGAAACTATCAAGAGCTTAAAGAGAAAGCCTACGGAATGGGAGAAGATCTTTGCAAGCTAGCCCTCTGACAGAGGTCTAATATCTAGGATATACAATGAACTTAAAAGACTTTACACTAAGAAAACAAATAACCCAATGAAGAAGTGGGCGACTGAAATGAATAGACACTTCACAAAAGAAGAGATACAAATGGCTAATAGATAGATGAAAAAATGTTCAACATCATTAGCAATCAGAGAGATGCAAATCAAAACTACTCTAAGATTTCATCTGACCCCACTTAGAATGGCAACCATTAAGAAGTCAAACAACGACAAATGTTGGTGAGGATGTGGGGAAACTGGGACTCTTCTACACTGTTGGTGGGATTGCAAACTAGTTCAACCATTATGGAGATCTGTGTGGAGATTCCTCAGAAAACTGGGAATGGATCCACCATATGATCTGGCTATACCACTACTGGTTATCATACCAAAGGGATCGAAACTAGAAAACAACAGTAATATATGCATACCCATGTTCATAGCAGCACAATTCACAGTGGCCAAATTATGGAGCCAACCTAGATGTCCATCAACAGATGAATGGATTACAAAATTATGGGATATACACACAATGGAATTCTACTCAGAATGAAGAAGAACAAAATAACAGCATTTGCAAGAAAATGGAAGGATCTGGAGAACATTATGCTAAGTGAGATTAGCCAATCACGAAAAAGAAGGGGCATATGTTTTCATTAATATGCACAACCTAGGGAGTAGTGGGGACACAAAAGGGACTCCAATGACAACAAAGAACCCTCAGTGGTGCAATGAAGTGGTACAAGGGAAGGGGAAGGGCAAGAAAGAAGTGAATCTATGGAATTACTATCATAAACAATGTGTACATATGAGATTATACCAACATCATTCTCAGTACTACATGTATGTTAACACCAAACTGATACTCATTGTGATGTGATACTACAATACACCAATAAAAACATGTAAAAAATAAATAAACAGATAAATTCTGGAAACAGCACAAAATCCCCAGTCAGTTTAACCCCTTGAAACTTTACTTGTTTTATTACCCTGTCCTACCTGTCCAAGGAAGAAAGTTAGTACCTGGGTAATATAATCAGTCAGATAAAGTGAGCACCAGAAAACTCATATGAGTGTATAAAACTTAATCTGCCATTCAGTTTGTAAACTCCCTAAGACAGGATCAACAAATTCATGTGCTTCCAGAAGAAATAATATCTAACATTTATATCAACATGATGAATCAACAAATATGCTTCCATTAATAATTGAATTTGCAGTCAGGTGTGGTGGTGCATGCCTATGATCCCAGTACTTGGAAGGCTGAGACAGGAGGATTGCAGGTTTGAGACCAGCCTTAGCAACTTAGTGAGACTCTCAGTAACCTAGCAAATGAATAGGTGGATCAATAGTGAAAAAGAAACGGAGGGGCCGGGCGTGGTGGTGCACACTTGTAATCCCAGTACTTTGGGAGGCGGAGACCGGAGGATCCGGGTTCGCAGCCAGCCTCATATCTCTCTCTCTCTCTCTCTCTCTCTCTGTCTCTCTCTCTCCCTCCCTCTCTCTCACTCTCTCTCTCTCTACTTAGTGAGGCCCTCCGCAACTTTGAGACCTGGTTTCAAAATAAAGTATAAAATATAGGGCCGGGGGTGTAGCGCGGAAGTAGAATGCCCCTGGGTTCAATCCCTGGTACCACAAAAAAAAAAAAAAAAAGAAACTGAGCACTGATTTTCACTTCACATTATGCTTGATGTTGCAGAACAATAATCCTTTGAAGAACAACGTGAACATTCAACCAAAATATAGAAGTAAATTGTCTGAAGGAATTGGATTGCCACTGAGAAAATGAAAACTTGATAGGTCAAAATCCAGGAAAAAAGGGATGAGTCCAATATTCTGTGTGTCCAGATTCTCTCCTTTTGGAATATATATTTCTTCCATTATATGGAGAAGACAAGAAGCCAAGTAAAGGCTGGCCGTAATGAAAACATCAGAGAATTCAGATGTCTTTCAGGGCCAATAAGGCTAAAACTGCATTTGGAGCTGCTGATTCAGGTGGAACTTGAGAGGCCCAGATCCCTTAAAAAATGAAGGCACAAAGATGTAAGACCAACAAGCAAGGGCTGTTCCCTCAGGGTATTTGCTGAATACTTAAGTTATGCAAGAAAAGAGCCTAAAAAGCCAGTAAGAAATAATTGAAAAACAGAATGGAACTTCAACAGTCTCATAGTGTGTAAAACAAAGCCAATGGTGCATAAAAATAAAAAGTGGAGCTCAGTATTCCACAAAGAGGGGGCTTTGGAAATATCTCAGGCTCACAGTTTGCATTCTTAGAATACACACCAGGAGTGGAAATAACCCAAAGAGAAGAACAGGCTGGATACGAGCTATACTTCAGCTAAGGTCTTTATCAAGGTCTTTTCAGGTTGTGATATGAACTATACTTCAGCTAAGGTCCTTATTAAGGTCCTCTCAGGCTGTTATCAGAATGAGGTGACCCCTCTCCACCCTTCATGCCTGTGGAGAAATAGGTGAATCCTTTCTTAAGATATAGCACCATTCAGAGCTTTTATATTTGATCATACATAGTGTGAAAGATTCAACCAAAAATTAGCTGGTGTTCTAACAAATATGATCTACAGAACAAATGACCTTTTGACCAATAGAGTCAGATCCATGGGTAACCCAAATACTCATGTTGTTAGACAAAGACTTTAAAGTAGCTGTAGTTAATAGTCAAGAAAATATGTAATGAAATGGGGAATTAAAGAAAATTAGAGCTTAAAATAAGATGTGAATTCTAGAAGTGAAAAGATCAAGAACCAAAATTAACAATTCAAGAATAGCCTAAGAAACCCAGCTATGATCATAGTACTTGGGAGGCTCAGACAGTAAGTATCAGTTCGAGGCCAAGTTCAAGCTTCCAAGTTCAAGGCCAGCCTAGGCAGCTTATAGAGACCCTGTTTCAAAGTTAAAAAATTAAAAAAAAGGGCTGGAGGTGTAGCTCAGTGGTTGAGCACCCCTGGATTCAATCCCCAGTACCAGACACACACACACACACACACATACACACACACACACACACACACACACGAATAGCATAAGAGATGAGTGGGCACAGAATAATAAAGGATTTATGAGCTTAAAGAGAAATGAGTAAAAATTATACGAACAAGTATGGGAAAAAAGAATTAAAATTCATAAAAGTGAAGAGGATATATGATATCCACTTGAACTGTATCAGAGATGTGCATTCAGAGTCCCAGAATAAGAGGAGAGAGAAAGAACTTGAGAGAAGAAATATTTGAAGAGACAATAGCTAAGAATTTTTCAAAACTAACAAAATATATCAAGCCACCTACTCAAAAAGTGCTGGGCTCTGTACCAGCAGCACACGGGACGACATGATGAAATACATGCTCTTGAGACTTTATCCCTGGTCTTGAAGAGGTGAGAGGGGAGAAAGGCAAGAGAGACAAACTCCCTGAACAAAGCTCAGCTCTTCCTTTTAATTACAGGTTTACAGAATTCAGTCTGGGTCATCAAATCATTAATTGTCTCTGGCTAAGGAGTAGAGCATTGGGTTAGGGATGCTTTAGAAGTAAGTTGTTATCTGGCAGTTTTTGCAAGAGCGGCAGAGGTTGCTGTCTCCAGCAACCTCCTTAGGCAGTCTTCCACCTTTAAGCAAAGCAAGTGACAGGAGTAGTAAAACAGGAGGAAACAGCTTAGATAGTGAAGGGGCTCAAGAGAGGCAGTTTTCTGTCAAAGCAGGCAAGAAGCTATAAATCCCTAAGCCAATATTTTTCAGACTTAGAACAGTTTTCCACAAAGAAGTGTTCGAAATTGTAAGCAGGAAAACACAAAAAGTATACCAGTAAAGTTATACTATAGTAAAATAGAGAAATGTTACAAATCCTAAGTAGGAAAATGCAAAGAATATATCATAGTAAATGTATATTATAGTAAAATGACTATACACCAAAAACAAAGTTTAAAAGCAAACAGAAAGAAAAAGAGATTAATTTCAAAGTAGAGATCAATCAGAGAGTGGTAGCTGAAAGAGTAAATGCCAAAAAAACCCCTAAGAAATGGCATTTAAACTGCTAAAAGAAAGTACCCGCCAAAGTAGAATTGTAGACTCAGGAAATAGTTCCTTTGAAGTTGAAGGTCCATAAAAATAAAAGAATCTACCACAGTTGACCCACATAAAAGAAATACTAAACAAAGTTCATTATTCAAAAGAAAATGGACAATAAAAAGATGCACAAAAATTCAGGGAGAACCAAAACACAATTAATATCATCTAGGGTTAAAATATGTGTGGAAATAAAATTCATGATAGTGATAACACAAAAGGAAGGAGAAAATAAATTAAGTTAGAATATTCTAAGTAATGAGCACTATCTAGGGAGTAATAAAAGTACTGATTACTATTATCCTCTAAGAAGTGAAGGATCCATGTTGTAATCTCCAAGGTAATTGCTAAAATAACAAAAATCAGTAATGTACCGGCTAATAGAAGTGAACATTGAACATCAATATCCTTTTTAAAGCATATAATTTATCCAGAAATAAATAAGGAAATTGAGAGAAGTGTATATATAAAATAAGTAATTGAAAGAGACAAAACTAAGATGATAGGAAAATGAATATATAAATAATTTTATTAGAGTTAAATGGAATAAGCTTTCCAGTTACAAAAGAAAGACTGTCAAACTGGATAAAATAAATCTCAACAATATTTTGTTCACAAGAGACATATCTTAAATATGTTATATAAATATCAGGTAGAATATGTTTTAAGGTAAAAAAAATCACTCTAGAGATAAAGAAGAATATTTTCATAATGATCAAATAATTAATCCATCAGTAAATACATTATTCTAAATTTGTAGTCACCAAATAATATAACTGCAAAACATATGTACATAATACATAATACATATATTATGTATTTGCACTGCTGAGATATATTGAGGACATACCCAAACTCAAATGAATTTGTTTGAAACCAAAGTTTTAAAAATATAAGGATATCATGCAGTATTTGTTTTTCTGTGCTTGGCTTTTCACTTAGTGTAAAGTCCTCCATGTTCATCCATGTTGTTGCAAATGACAGTATTTCCTTCATGGCTATGCCTGGATAGTATTCTATTGCATATGTAAACCCATTTTCTTTAGCCATTGATCTGCTAATGGACATTTAGGTTGATTTCATATCTTGGCTATTGTGACTAGTGCTGCAATAAACAAGTTAGTACAGACATCTCTTTGACATTCATTTCATTTCCTTTAGATATATACCCAGTAGTGGGATTTCTGGATCAGATGATAGATCTATTTTAAATTTTTTGAAGAACCACCATACTATTTTCCATAATGTCTAATACAATACAATTTTAGTTACTGTTATAGTTAAATATAAAAGATCCCCTAAAGAGCTCATTTATTAGTATTCAGGGTTGATATAATTGAGTCATGAGGGTTGTAATACCAGAAATGGATAAATCTATTGTAATGGATTTACCTGGGTGTTACCCGGTAGGCTGGTAGGGTGTGGCTGGAGTTGGCTCCCTGGGGTGCAGCCTTGGGGATTATATAAAGAGCCCCTCTTCCCCCTGCTCTCTCTCTCTCTCTTGTTCCTGCCTCCATGATGTGAACACAGCCCATGTGCTCTCCTTCCACCATGCCCTGAGATCTGTGGTCCCCAGCTTCACATGGACTGAGCCCAAAACCATAAGAAAATAAATCTTCTTTCCTCTAAGTTATGTGATCAGATATTGCAAGGATGCTGACAGATATAGTTACTGTAAGTGTATTTACTTGAGAACTATTCATCTATGATTTATGTACTTCTTTTCATTAGTATTTTAATGAAATAAAATTTACTTACACATGCAAAAATCTTATTTATTACCCTTTTCCTGCTAACAGAAGCTAAGATAATGAAATGAATATACATGTAATATATACGTATTTTTTTGAAAACTTAGAAACACAGGTCTCTAAATATTTTAGGCATTTTAAAGTGGAAAGATCAGAGTAAACATGATACAGTCACATTTGGGGTAAAAAAAATGCAGTACTGGTGAGAATGCTATATGTTATTAATACACATTTTCTTTTTTCTTTTTGGTGGTACTGGGGATTGAACGCAGGGGCGTTCTACCTCTGCGCTACGCCCCCAGCCCTATTTTTTATACTTTATTTTGAAACCGGGTCTCACGAAGTTGCGGAGGGCCTCACTAAGGAGAGAGAGAGAGAGAGAGAGAGAGAGAGAGAGCTGAGGCTGGCCGCGAACCCGGATCCTCCGGTCTCTGCCTCCCAAAGTACTGGGATTACAAGCGTGCGCCACCACACATTTTCTAATGTACTTCAAACAACACCATGAAATTAAAATATTCCTCTATCTGAAATCTGTACAATTTTCAACTGTGCTTTCAAATTTAGTTATAAAGTATCTCATATCATTTGCTGAGATAGCTTACTTAAGTTGTCTCATTAATAGCTTCATGAATAAGACAGAATATTTTTTCACTGTGTGACAAACAAAAAAAAATTAGTCTCTGAGGAGTAAATTTGTGTTTACACAGTTAATAAGTGGCCGAAGCGAACATCTATTATTTTAGCTTGCTCTAGATTTCTTCCCAGGTATTTTCATATCAGCATCCTACCCCAGTGTAATGACCTGGTCATTTTGGTTCTCTAAATTAAGGTCTCTCACTACCACCCTGTGCTGTGTTTGGTCATATTAAAGTCAATCTCCTAGGAATGTGAATCCTGAACTGAGTGATGCATAAATTGAAAGTAACTGGGTCTGAGTCATTTTACTGGTCATGCCCTAAAAACACTGGCCATTCATTCCTGCTACCCAGATCCCTGAAGCTTCCCAGATCCTGAACAAATTTCTCATGATGTAATTGTTCAACTCTCACGTTGACTCACAACCCTTTTGGATTAATTATTCAGATTTAGTGTGCTTGTGTGTCTTACAACCAAGAGTGCTAATGGCTTCTACTGTCTACCAGTAAATTATAAGACAGGTGTGTACCCCAACTAGCCTAATTCCAAAGTTAGAGTCTTCTCCAGCACACATTTTGGGAGTGCTCCAAAAAAAAAAAACCCACTAATGTCATTCAATACATATATTGAGATAAATTGCCCCAAATTGAGTGTATCTGCAACTGGTGCTATAAGTTAATAAAGTTGAATTGAGAAATGACAACCTTGAAGGAACTCCAAAAAAATCAAATTTACATTTTCATTCAATAACATCAGAGTTCTGTGATAATGTTGAACTAGAAATCTTGGGTTTCCACAGATAACAATTTCATTATTAAATCTGTAAGAATAGCCCCTAACGATGTACAGTGAAATTAACTCACTTTTAAAACCAAAAATTCTAATTTAAAAATGTTATGGTTAACTTTTCAAGTTAGTTGATTTTTTTTTCAAGTAAGTCGATTGTTTTTTATTCGATCCAAAATGATGGTCTTACCTCACCTAAATCATTATTTTTCTCAAAAAAACTGAGGGAAAATGCAAATGCTAGAGATAATGGAATTCAGTTATCAAGGGTGCAGAAAGAAACAGCAGACACACAATGCTAAATGCAGGAGGTAACAAGGAGCAAGCGAGAAAGGGAAAGGTGATTTTTTTAATAAGATAAAATTTGCTAGTAAAACTAGTGTATGTCAAAAAAGTCAAATATTTTTAAAAGGTGGCAAGGTTTAAAAAAATAAAATTTGCAGTGGGAAGTAAGAAAACTGTCAGTACTGTCAGTAGTGATTCACTTGAGAAGAAGCTGAAATAGAGAAAGTTGAGTTTTTTTGGCTAAGAAAAATATGATCAATTATACAAAATACCCCAAGACACCAGCCCAAGAAGCCAACAAACACTGAAGAGATCTCTCATGGCATTCTTTGAAGGACCCCAGAGTTTCCAAACTCTAAGAAAAGCATATTGTTAGCCTGCAACTAGGTTTTTCACAGCAATGATTCAACAATGATTCATCTTTTCTTAAACTAATTGTTGATCTCCAGATCAAATCATGAGCCAATACACCAAGCTGAAGATGACTGGGATAATGAATCAAATAGCAGCCTCCCTCTCTCCAGCCCTTTGACAAAAGACTCCACCACTGATAGGAGACTGAAAAATGTGAATCCACCTAATACACTGGCCAAATTCACACACAGGTGGATTGGGTTTGGCTTGAAAAGGAAAACTGCTCACAGAGGATGCACAGGTAGCTTTGAAGCCTTCTGGAATATTATCTCACTTGTTCATTCCTATTTCTTAAAATCCTTTTGATTTCCTCTACCCTGTCTATCCATAAGGGTAGTTCAGCCTTTCAAAGCAAGAACATAGTATAGAAACCCACAAACTCCCACAGGGTTCCAAACATTTTTCCTTCTCTTTGCCTGCACAAACCATTATCGTGTTACCACCCCTATTTCCCTCTTCTATTGACCTACAGTGTTAGAGGTATTTAAAGGTCTCCATGCCAAACAGAACCATTACTATGGAAAGGAGGTAGTCTGATACTCTCTCAGAGAGATCATTTAAAAAATATGTCTTACATCTAGGTTAGTCAGACCCCTGCCCAATGATGGGTCAATAAGACCCCCTAGTTCAATGATGGTTGCATAGGCCCAAATGTGAAAAGCCCAAGTGGGAGGACTGGGAACTTGGAGAAGCTTTCAAGACCAGGTTTCACCACACCAAAGCCAGAGTAGAGGTAGAGATCTAACACAAACAAAAGAAAACTGAAAGTATATTTAATTTTTGAGACAGGACCACCTAAGTCTATGAAGGATCTGGGATCCCATGAAAGGGAAGTTCTCAACTGCTTGGTCTCTGGAAAAAAATGTCCAGTTCCTGAGAGAATAAGACTTCTGAGATTCCAAGACAAAATGAGAATGGTTTTGGATTCTAAGATCCAAATAGCAAAACAACAATCATGTCAGGAGGAAGTCTTCAGATCTAGAAGTTAGGTCACACATGAAAACTTTAGAAGGAACTCTTTCCACATGTGAAAACTTTAGAAGGAACCAAACCTTCCTTGAGCTGACTTTCCAACCTCAACCACGGGCTCCCTCATTTCCTAACTGAACATCTAATCTCCTATCAGTCTAGGGACAAAATTAATGGTCTATACACACCATTTTCTTGTCTCTGCTATGTGATGATACCGCTTTTCACCAAGGTCCTAAGGTTATTGGCTTCAGGAAAGAGAAGTACTATGAGTAAATTTTGGGATGAAAGTAGCCCATGGAAATTAAGCTCAGAAATTATAGACCCTAACTGGACCAAATACCTCACTAGCCAGTCAGGCTGGGAGGAATAGGAGAAAAGGACATGAGTTTGCTGATGAGCACATGTATTTCAGGTGAAGCAAGAAAGTCTGTAGGTTAAAAAAGAGTTTTGGGGCAGTGCCTCAGAACTGGAGGACTTTCCTCAAGAGAGATTTCCTTGTTTTTGTTTGCTTGTTTGTTTGTCTGTCTGTTTGTTTGGTTGGTTGGGTTTTTATTTTTTGCTTCCTAGCCCCAGTGGAGGGTAAAAAGATACCTACTAACCGAAACACTTTCCCTGCTTCCTCTTTCTCATTGGTATTGTGATAATTAAAAAGTGCCATGTCCCAGTGACCCTGGCCCCAATATAAAACTTGTTCCTAGCCGGGCGTGGTGGCGCATGCTTGTAATCCCAGTACTTTGGGAGGTGGAGACTGGAGGATCCGGGTTCGCGGCCAGCCTCAGCTCTATCTCTCTCTCTCTCTCTCTCTCTCTCTCTACTTATTGAGGCCCTCCGCAACTTTGTGAGACCCAGTTTCAAAATAAAATTATAAAAAATAGGGCCGGGGGCGTAGTGTGGAGGTAGAACGCCACTGTGTTCAATCCCCGATCCCGCAAAAAAAAAAAAAAAAAAAAAAAAAAAAAAAAAAAAAAAAAAAAAAAAAAAAAAAAAAAAAAAAAAAAAAAAAAAAAAAAAAAAAAAAACTCGTTCCTGCCAGGCAAGAGCTCAGAGACTGCCCATCATCTCCTCACACTCTCCTCACTTCTCAATCTTCTGTGATGCCTTTTGGTCCTTACTCTTAGGCAGGGTCCTGCCAACACCAGCTGAGAAGTCAGAATAAATCTATGTTTATTTTTACATGTTCAGTGCTGTTTTCTCTGTGATTAACTCAATGTTTGTGTGTTTTCTGGGAACCTATAATGTATTTAGTCAACTTCTAGGGATTTCAGAATTATTATTATGCATCTGTCCCAAGTTATACTGTGAGAAACTTGAAGAGAAGAATCAAGACCTACACATAAACAAGAATTAATAGAGGATTTGATATAAAGTTTTAGAAGTCTGTAAAATGTTAGGAGGAGCATGTCCATATGGATTTTGGTTCTCAAGGATTTGTGGAAGAAGTACAATTTTTAAATTCCTTTTTTTAAACAAGTTGTTATTATGATCAGAAAGGTAACATGTACGATTTAAAAAATTCAAACAATGCATAAATACAAGAAAGGTAATTTAATATTAGAATTTTCTGTCACTTCTTCATCACTATATACACATATCCAATTTCACTAGCATCACATTTCTGTTTTTACTCATGGCATGCTTTGGTCATTTTTCTTCACCAGGGCACAGAGCTGCACCTCATTTCTAAAACTTTCTACAGATACAGGAAGAAAATGCCAGGTTGAAATAGATGGGGAGAAAAATGACAGAATTTCAGGTAGAAGAGACAGAGAATAAGAATGGTCATAGCATATTCCCTAGGACAGTCAGAAAATGGCCACCAGACTAGAGGAATAACAAATGTGGAGAGGGAAAAGGAGTCAAATTACAGAGGGTCTTGAAATCAAGCAAGCAATTTTAGACTTGGCTGGCAATGGAAATTCAATTAATTAATTCTGAGAAACACTCTGACTTTAATAAACTATGTTGTAGGATAATATTGGAGGCTGAGCAGTCACCAGAGTAGGGCAAATGGATTTTTCTCCACATAAATCAAGATCTAGAATATGAATTTAAAGAGTAATTGATTTTAAAACCTGTTGCATTTAGCCAGGTATGGTGGCACACACCTGTAATCCCAGTATTTGGTAGGCTGAGACAGGAGGATCACAGGTTCAAGGCCAGTCTCAACAATTTAGTGAGGCCCTCAGCAACTTAGTGAGACCCTGTTTCAAAATAAAGAATAAAATAGGGTTGAGAGTGTAGCTCAGAGGTAGAATTCCCCTGGGTTCAATTCTTAGTACCCCCCCACACACAAAATAAATAAATAAATAAATGTAAAATTAAATAAAATCTTATGCATTTAAATATCACGATAGTGAAAGAGAAGTAACCAAATCTATCAAGTACAATTTATTTTTGGTTTTGTTTTTTAGAGCCCAGAGAACTCTAGCTAGCCCTGTTCCTGCTACTTGAAGATAGTGAGAAGATAGTCTACAGCCCAAAAGAGGGCTTCACCATAGCCTGACTATGCCAGGCTGACACCCTGACCTCAGACTTCATCCCTCCAGAAATGTAAGAAAAAATGCCTGTTATATATAAGCCACTGAGCCTATGATACTTTGTAATATCACCCCAAACTATCTCTATCTCTATCTATCTGTCATCATCTATCAAGATCAGTATACCTTAAAAATATATTTTCTCCATGTAATTGCTCTTTGTCTTCAGAGTATTGTTGACTCTTTTAGGCCTTTTCTTTCCATATAAACTTTAGAATCAGCTTACTAGTGTCTACAATATAATTTGCTGGGATTTTTTATTGGAATTGAATTGAATCTATAAAATAAGTTAGGAAGAATTAACATTTAACAATATTTAATCTTTCAGTCTATGAACACTAAATATTTCCAATTATAGATCTGAATTCTTTGGTCAGAATTTAACATTCTGTGCATATGGAGTTTATACATGTTTGGTACATGTTTTGCTATTTATACATATATACTTCCTTTTGTGTATTTTTTATATATTCATTTATTGGTGCATTGTAATTATATATTTTGATAATTGTCAGGGTAGCAGAATCATACATGCACACATTGCTCATTTAGCCCTCCCTCAAATCCCACCCTATTCCCTCCCCCTTCCCTCTCTTTCGAGCTCAGCATAGTGATTGGGTCTTATAAGTTTGTGTATATACATCATGTGCCTAAGTGTGTTGCCCTCCACCCCCTCCCAACTCCCTCAGATAGGTCACTTTCTTTGTTCATCTAAAGTTTTCTTCTTTGTCTGGAGTCCCTTCTAAGTCCCATTCTATCTAGCTTCCACATATTAGGGAGAACATCCAACTTTTCACTCTTTGTAACTAATCTCACTTAGCATAATGTTCTCTAGTTCTCTCCATTTCCCTGCAAATGATGTAATTTTGTTCTTCTTTATGGCTGCATAAAATTCCATTGTGTACATATCCCATAGTCTTGTAATCCATTCATCTGTTGATGGACACCTTGGCTGGTTCCAAAGTTTGGCAATTGTGAATTGTGCGGCTATAAACATAGATACACATGCATTAGTCTGGTAGTTTGGTTTCAGATCTTTTGGGTAGATGCCTAGAAGTGGTATTTCTGGGTCATATGGTAGGTTCATTCCCATTCTTCTGAGGATCCTCCACACTATTTTCCAAAGTGGTTGCACTAATTTGCAATCCCACCAACAGTGTGTTAGAGTTCCTACTTCTCCACATCCTCACCAGCATTTGTTGTTATTTGTTTTTAATGATTGCCTTCTAATTGGGGTTAGGTGAAATCTCAGGGTAGTTTTGATTTGCATCTCTCTGACTGCTAATGATATTGAATATTTTTTCATACATGTATTGGCCATTTGTATTTCTTCTTCAGTGAAGTGTCTATTTAGTTCACTTGCGCATTTTTTATTAGATTATTTGTTTTTTTAGTGGTGATTTTTTTAAGTTGTCTGTATATTCTAGATATTAGTCCTCTATCAGAGGAGTAGCTGGCAAAAATCTCCCATTCTGTCGGCTCTCTGTTGAGGTTCTTGATTGTTTCCTTTGCTGCAAAAAAGCTCTTCAGTTTAATGCAATCCCACGTGTTGATCTTCATTTTAGTTTCCTGTGCCATTGGGGTCTTGTTGAGGAAGTCTTTACCTGTGCCTATGTGTTGAAGTGTTGGGCCTATGCCCTCTTCAAGTAGCTGCAAGGTCTCTGGTCTGATTTCTAGGTCTTTGATCCATCTTTCCATCTTGAATTGACTCTTGTACAAGGTGAGAAAGGTGGGGTTTATTTCTATTTTTCTGCATATGGTTAGCTAGTTTTGCCAACACCATTTGTTGAAGAGGCTATCTTTTTTCCAGTGGATGTTTTTAGCCCCTTTGTCAAAAATCAATTGATTGTATAGTGTGTGGGTTTGTTTTTGGAGTCTTCAATTCTGCTCCATAGGTCTATGTGTCTGCGTTTGTGCCAATACCATGCTGTTTTTATTACTATGGCTTTGTAGTATAGTTTGAAGTCAGGTATTGTGATGCCTCCTGCATGGTTCTTGTTGCTGGGAACTACTTTGGCTATTCTGGTTTTTTTGTTGTTCCAAATGAATTTAAGGACAGATTTTTTTATGTCAGTGAAGAATGACTTTGGTAGTTTAATGGGTATTGCATTGATTCTGTAGAGCACTTTTGGGAGAATGGCCATTTTGATGATATTTATTCTGCATAGCCAAGAGCATGGGAGATCTTTCCATCTTCTAAGATCTTCTTCAATTTCTTTTTTCAATGTCCTTGTAGAGGTCTTTTACCTCCTTGGTTAGGTTTATTCCCAAGTATTTTATTGTTTTGGGGGATATCATGAGTGGAAATATCTTCTGGATTTCTTTTTCAGTGGATTTACGGTTGGTATACAGAAAAGCTTCTGATTTTTTAAGATTGATTTTGTATTCAGACACTTTGCTGAATTTGTTGATCAGTTCTATAAGCCTTTTGGTTGAGTTTGTTGGATCTTCTGCAAATAGAGATAGTTTCATTTCCTCTTTTCCTATTTGTACTCTTTTTATTTCCTTCTCTTGCCTTATTGTTCTGGCTAGAGTCTCAACTACTATATTGAAAAGGAGTGGTGACAGTGGACATCCTTGTCTTGTTCCTGTTTTTAAGGGGAACTCTTGCAGTTTTTACCCATTCAGTATGATGTTTGCTGTGGGCCTATTGTATATTGCCTTTATGATGTTGAGGTATGTTCCTTCTATTCCGATTCTCTGCAGTGTTTTTAGCATGAATGGGTGCTGGATTTTGTCAAATGCTTCTTCCGCATCTATTGAAATGATCATGTGATTTTTGTTTTTAGTTCGGTTTATGTGGTGAATTACATGGATTTTTTTACGGATGTTGAACCAGCCTTCCATCTTTGGGATGAACCTGACTTGGTTATTGTGTATAAATTTCTTGATGTGGTTTTGAATGCATGTTTTTAGTATTTTGTTTAGAAGTTTTGTGTCTAAGTTCATCAATGATATGGGCCTGTAGTTTTCATTCCTTGAGCTGTCTCTATTCAGTTTTGGTATTAATGTGATATTGGTTTTGTAGAATGTATTTGGGAGAGTCCCATTTTGTTCTATTTCATGGAATAAATTGAGGAATATTGGGGTTAGCTCTTCCAGAAAAGTTTTATAGAATTCACCGGGGAAACCATCTGGACCTGGGCTTTTCTTTGATGGTAAGCTGTTTATTGCTGCATCAATCTCTTTGATTGTTATTGGTTGGTTTAATTTTTCTATATCTATCCCCATCAAATTTTATAGATATCTTTGCTGGATAGGTAAATCTTGGTTGGAGGTGTTTTCTTTCAGAGTTTGGAATATGTCGCCACAGGCCCTCTTGGCTTTCATGATGTGGTTTGGAAGGTCGGGAGTGATCCTTATTGGTTTGCCTCTGTATGTTACTTGGTTTTTTTCCTCTGGTTGCCTTTAAGATTCTCTCCTTGGCCTCTACGTTAGTCAATTTAACTATTATGTGATGTAGTGAACCTCTTCTCTGATCTTGTCTATTAGGGGTTCTATATGTTTCTTGTACCTGGGTGTCAACCTCCCTTTCTATGTTTGGGAAATTTTCTAATATTACTTCTCTGAAAAGATTATTTATTCCTTTGGTTTCAGCTTCTATTCCTTCTTCTATGCCTATTATTCCTAGGTTTGCTCTTTTCAAATTGGCCAAGATCTCTTCGATGTCCAATTCATGCTGTCGAATTGTTTTTTCTATATTATATATATCGTGCTCTTTTGGAGCACTTTTGGAGTGGTCATCTTCTAAGAGTGAGATTCTGTTTTCCATGTGGTCTAGTCTACTGTTAATAGTTTATATTGATGCCTTCATTTCAGTTATTGCATCCTTCACTTCCTTCAGAGCCTCTATTTGATTCCTATTTTGTGTGTCAGATTCTTTGCTTATTTGATCCTTCATTCCTTTCAAGCTCACTCTAAATTCTTTTCAGAAATCCTGTATCATTTCTACTACTAAAGTTCTGAATTGTCCTTCTTGCAATCCCTGCATTTCTGTGCTGATGGGTACTATTATTGTGGAGTTGTGGGAGTTCATTGTTTCTTTGTTGTTCTTCCTTCCCTTAAAAAACTTAAGGTTTCTTAATTTTATATCTTTGTTGCTTTTGTTATCTCTCTCACTTTGTAGGTTTCCTATGTCTAATCACTCTCCCTGTATAGTAACCTGTTCTGGAGGTAGATATTTATTACTAGGTGTGCCTTAAAGATGACTAGCCTCTACTGTATGGTTATTCTTAGCTCTCCATTGTGTGTTTATCACCCTTTAATATGTTCTTCGAAATCTGTGTCCCGTATCACCCCACTCTTGTTCTGCCAGTAGATTGTTGATACTAGGTTGCAATTACCCTAGGGTTCCTTCTGTCCACTGCAATGGTGTTGTTGATGAGTTCCAGGTGTTGAGGTCCATGGACCTGTCTGTCATCTCTGTAATAGGGGGTAGACTCATAGATGTGGGTAGGTCAGTTTGTACCCTGTGCGTTTTTAAACTTCAATGTTCGGGCTGCTGATTGATTCCATTTGTCAGTGCTATTCAATTTGTCTTTGGTGTCTGACAGTGTTTTCTTGTGGTTCACCTATTTGGCCTGAGCACAGGTGGAGAACACTGCCACTCTCTGCTTCCTGAGTCCCTCTGTCTTGGCCTGTTTAGGCAGAGACCCTCTTGGGCTGGCCTGGGCACCAGTGGGGGAAGGCTCACTCTTTTCACTGCCCATGTCCCTCTTTCTCTCTGCCTGGGCACAGGTGGGGGACACCAGCCCTCTCCGCACATTAGGCCGAGTCTCAGGCTGACCTGGGCACAGGTGGGGGAAGGCTTACCCTCTTCACTGCCTGTGTCCCTCTTTCTCTCTTCCTGGGCACAGGTAGGGGACACTGGCACTCTCCGCACATTAGGCTGAGTCTCTCTCAGGCTGCCTGGGTACAGGTGGGGGAAGGCTCATCCTCTTTGCTGCCTGTGTCCCTTTTTCTCTCTGCCTGGGCACAGGTGGGGGACACTGGCACTCTCCACATGTTAGGCCAAGTCCCAAGTCCCTCTCAGGCTGGCCTGGGCACAGGTGGGGGAAGGCTCACTCTCTTCGCTGCCTGTGTCCCTCTTTTCTCTCTGCCTAGGCTCAGGCAGGGAACTCTGGTGCCCTCCACTTCCCAAGTCCCTCTGGTTCTGTCTGTTTAGGCAGAGACACTCTGTGGCTGGCCTGGGCACTGGGAGGGGAAGGCCATGGCTCTCTGCTATCTGCATCCCTCTTTCTGTCCACTTGGGTGCAGGCCAGTAATGGCGGCACTCTCCTCCCAATTAGGTGAGTCCCTTCTAGGCTGTCTGGGTTGCAGGCAGGGAACCAAGTGCTTTCAGCTTCCCACCTCTACTTGCTGCTGAGTCCCTCCGGGGCTGTTCTAGGTGCAGGCAGGGATGCCACGCTCCCCAGAGAAGGCTATGTTGGTCTGCAACTTTCAGACCTGCTCTATTCTTCAGATTTTCATGTGTGGCTACAGCCAGAGACTGCTTGTATCCCCACCCTCTTTTTCTCCCGTGGGGGGGCTCTTTTCAGTTATCCTGTGAGGCTGCAGCACTCACCTCTCGTTCCAAGTGTGTGGAGGACCAGTGGATTGCAATGGAAGTGGGTGTAGTCTACCTTCTCTGTCTTTTTGTCCTGGGCTGTGGGATTTTGTGGTTGATAATCCTGATGTCTGTAAGAAAGGCCTCAGGTTGCTGGTTATAAGATTTTTCAGATCTTCTGAAGGTTCCTGCTGGTCCGGCAACCCGGTCTGGGATGGGGTTATTGTTCTCCTGTCTCTGGTTGGTTACCCCTTTTTTACCCCTTTCCAGCTTGGGTGTTAATCGGTGGGCTTCTATGTATTCTTAAATGTTATTACCTTTAGTTACTATCTCCCACGAAAGTAGTATGGGATGTGTATGGCTGTTCAGTTCAGAGCACCCGAGACAATTTAGAGACAGGATCCTCTCGGTGCCCTTACTCTGATGCCATCTTGTCGACCTGTCCCTTGAGTATTATTTTAAATCACCTTTTTATGTTCCAATTGATTTCTCAATATGTTAACTCTTATGCTATGACCTTGCTCTATTTGTGTATTAATTCTTGTGGGAACAAGATGGCCCTGACACTCCCACAGGCCCCTTCAGCCGTTACAGGCGTGGTGAGCAAGATGATCTTTCCCTTCAGCCGTTACAGGCGTGGTGAGCAAGATGTTCTTTCCCTTCTGGGAAATTGTTTGCATGGGCTGTTCTGAGAGTGCTGTGACAGTGCCTTAAACCCTGGCTTGTGATTAACCGCCTCTTTCCAGAGCCCCCTGCCCCTCACAGGATTAGGGCATAAAAACCTGACCTTGGAGAGCAATAAAGAGCCTTTTAGCCTTCAACCTCAAGCCTGTGTACCTGTATGATCAATCCCGACACCCTCCGCAGACACTCGGCCCAGGCTGCGCAGGCGCAGCAATTGGAGGTCCCACCGAGATCTGAAAGTGAGGATAGTGGACGGGGTCGTCCCTTGTGCCGGCCGGGACGTATTGGGGGAAACTGGAGGGCGCCCGGACAGTGGGGCCTGAAAACCGGGGATACAGTGAAGGATACCACAGGAAAGAGAGCACTCAGATAAGGTAAAGGGTGCGGTGAAAAAATATCGGGAGAAGTGTAATATAGAGAAATAATATTGGGAGAAGTGTAATATAGAAAAAGTGTAATATAGGAAAACAGTATTGGAAGAAGTGTAATATAGAAGAAGTGTAATATAGGAAAACAGTATTGGGAGAAGTGTAATATAGAAGGAGTGTAATATAGAAAAACAATACTGGGAGAAGTGTAATATAGAAGAAAATGGGCCTAGGAAAAAGCCGCTTGCTTGTGCCAGGTCTTGCGCAAGAGAGTGAAATTAAGCCTTCCGCACCGCCTGAGCCAGTATGGGCTAAGGCGTCGCAGCCATTTTTTGGTGGTAAGCCCCTAGATCCAAGAGATGAGAAAATTTTAGAGAAAGAGGCTGCCAGGTATCATCAGGATAATTTTCCTCCTTTGATAGCCTTGGCACAGCAAGAGGTAGAGGAGAAAGAGGGTCAGCATGAGATGCAGAAATTAAGGGAGGAGGTAAAAAATTTGAAACATCAGGTAAAACTTTTACAGGGAAAACGTACTAGCTGCCCACCAAATCTGTCTTCTTCAGTTATAGCAGATCTGGATCCTCCCCCTTCCATAAAACCTATAATTGCAGTGGCACAAAGACCTCCCGGAAAACCTTATCCTTTGCCCACCGTGTCACCTTTGCAGGCCGCTGTTAACCAAGTGGCACAGCAGGGGGAAGATGTTACTGGATTTCAATTATTCCCGGTCATAGAGCAGGATAATGGGCAGGGTAATAGAGTTAGAAGCCATGCACCTATCCCCTTTAAGCAATTGAAAGAGTTAAAAACTGCATGTGCTCAGAATGGGCCGACTGCTCCTTTTACGCAAGCCAAGTTGGAGTCTCTATCTAGCCAAGTTGGAGTCTCTATCTGTGGAGGGTTGGTGCCCTGAAGATTGGAAACAGCTGGCTAGAGCACGTTTATCAGGTGAAGACTCTTTACTCTGGAAATCGGAATTTACCGAGCAGTGTCAGGCCACAGCGGACATCAATCGGGCTCAAGGGATTCCTATTGATTTTGATATGCTTACAGGAGAGGGACAATACAGAGAAATGGCTCAGCAATTACATTTTAATGTCACGGCTCACACGCATACAAATGCTGCAGCCAGGAGAGCTTGGAATAAACTTCCTTCCTCTGAAAGGCAGACTGAAGATTTGTCTAAAATTATACAGGGACCAGATGAACCTTATCAAGACTTTGTAGCTAGATTGTTACAAACAGCGGGTCAGCTTTTAGGAGATGGAGATGCAGAGCAGTTTGTGGTAAAACAATTGGCTTTTGAAAATGCTAATACCGCATGTCAAGCAGCCTTAAGGCCATTTAGAAAGAAAGCAGAGCTGTCTGATTACATCAGACTGTGCTCTGATATTGGGCTGTTTTATTCTCAAGGACTAGCAATGGCAGCCGCCTTGCAAGGAAAAACTGTTAAAGAAGTGCTTTTTCAGCAAGCCAGGGGTCCCAGAGGTAGGAAGATAGGTCCTCCCGGAGGCTGTTTTGGGTGTGGCCAAATGGGACATCAAGTAAAACAATGCTCAGATAGGCAACAGGGTAATCCAGCCAAGAAGGAACCAGGGTGTGTCCCAGATGTAAATCTAAGAAAGATGTTGTGGGAAATCCCATCATCCTGGGAAACCAGCCCCAGGCCCCACAACAATGTTATGGGGCACTTTTCAAAATGTGGATTCTTGGGCAATTGTTTTTGTGGCTTTTGAAAGGGAAATTGATAACTACTATCCTAAAAATAAATTGTTACAATTTGTAATAAAGAATATGCTTTGGGCTTGAGGAGCTAAAATTGGACATCAACAATTGTGTAAATTTTTAGATTTTGTAGAAAAAATGTGTCCATGGTTCCCTGAGGAAGGGACAGTAAATTTGGAAACGTGGCAAAAAGTGGGCAAACGTTTGCAGGATTGCTATGATATTCAGGGTCCAGGGAAAGTACCTGTAGATACTTATAATGTTTGGCTTTTAAATATAGT
>PVJS01013731.1:24211-41672 GCA_004027185.1 Glis glis | reverse complement strand
GTCTGTATTGGAGGGGGGAGGGGAGGCGGCGGGGGGGGCTGTACCAAGTGCTGTGTGCATGTATGTTACTGTCAACTTAATTTTCATTGTGATATGAGACTATAATGCACCAATAAAAGCACATAAAATTGAAGTTTATGGTCAAGTCTTTGGATTATAGCTGTGAGAATGCTAAGACACCACCTTTGATATTTGATCAGCCTGGCCTACCTTTGATAAGAATCCTGTTAGTTAATTTTAGCAAGACTCCCTCTTAGATGGCTCTGCTAAGTAACTTCCCATCCACTGGCCTCCTCACTCTATTCATAGACTACAGCCCCCAAGTTGCTACCATATTCAGAGTTGAGTCTGATCTCTTTTCCTGTTGTGTTAGTCTCGACACACATCCCAATAGTCCTGAATAAAGTATTCTTTACTCTTTTCACAAAACTCAGAATAATTCTTTTCTTTAACAATAGCGATTTTGTAAAAAGTATGAAGAAATTCATATGGCAATCTCTATGGACTATCTATCTCTTTTTCCTGTCCTCTGAAAATTTGATGGCATCAGTGACCTTTTTGAGATATTAATGACAGTATGGCTAATTATATTATTAAGAACAGACTTGATCTATGTTGTCCTTGCTGACATTGGTCTGTTTGTCAGTGCTCCCTCAATAAAGCCAACTAACTAGTGATTGTTCCCACTGACTGTACCATTGTTCAGCTCACATTCTTCATTTTGCTCATAAATGTACACGAGAGACTGTCATTCTTCAGCACATTAAAATATAAATAAGGTTATATGATGTGAATTGCTTATTTATAGGTAAATATTGACGAATGAAGTAGATTTAAAAAGTGAATAGATTAAAAACTATTTTTATGACAACAAAAGTATATTTCCAGAAATTGATGACAATATTTTTTCTTAATAACAAGGTTTCAAAATATGAGAAACAGCTTAAATACTCATACAAAATAACTTGAATAAACTATAGTAAAACCTCATAATGAAGTCGCATACAGTTGTACAAAATAATGAAGAAGGTAGCTGTAAATGAAACAAAATTTGTTTTATTATTACTGAGTTGAATTCCTTCCACACTTTGGATATGAAACCCTTACCAGATGTACGGATGACTCTACAGGTGGTCTCTTCACTCTTGATCATTTCCTCAGATGCACAGAAGCATTTTAGTTTCAGGTTTTCCTTTTCCCATTTGCCTATCTTTGCTTTTGTCTCCTGTGCTTTTCAGGTTGTATCCAAAGATCATTGCTCAAGTCAATGTGGTGAAACGTTCCCTCTATGTTTTCATTCCCGTTTCAGGTCTCATGTTTATGTGTTCCATTCATTCTGAATTGGTTTTTCTATATGTTGTAAGATAAGGGTCTGATTTCATTCATCTGCATGTAGATATCCAGTTTTCCCAACACCATTTATTAAAGATACTGTCTTTTTCTTATTGTATGTTCTTAACATCTTTGTTGAAAATAAATTGATATTAGATGTGTAGATTTAGTTCTGAATTCTCTACCCTGTTTCATTTATCTGCTGGTTTTCATGCCTACCATGCTGTTTAGATTACTGTAGCTTTATAATGATTTTAAAGTTAAGTAGAGTGACACCTCCAGTGTATTCTTTTTGTTTAAGATTGTTTTGGCTATTTGGGATCTTCTGAATGACCAATGTGTCAAAGAAGAAAGTAAACGGAAAGTGAGAAAAAAACCTTGAGACAAACATGAATACCTCACCCACCAAGATTTATGAGATGCAGAAAAAGCAGTTGAAAGAAGGAAACTTATAGCAATAAATACAACATTAGAAATGAAGAAAGACTACAAGCAACCTAACATTACACCTCAAGGAACTAGAAAACAACAACAACAACAAAATCTAGAAGAAGAAAGGAGATAGCAAAAACCAGAGCCGAAATAAATGAAGAAGAGACTAGATTAACAATAAAAAGAATTGATGAAACTAAGAGATTATTTGTAAAGATGAACAAAATTTACTAATCTTTACCTATCCTAAGAAACAGAGATAAGAGTCAAAGAAGTAAAATCAGAAATGAAAGATACATTACAAATCATACCAAAAATACAAAAGGGTCATAAGAGACTACTATGCCAACAAATTGGATAACCCAGAAGAAACTGGTAAATTCCAAAACATATGCAGCCTCCTAGGATTGGATCACAAAGACAGAAACCTGAATGGACCAACAATGAGTAACAAGACTGAATCAGTAATCAAAGACTCCCATCAAAGAAAAGCCCAGGACCTGATGGCTTCACTGCTGAACTCTGTGAAACATTTAAAAAATAATTGCATTTCTTTTTAAACTATTCCCAAAAATTGAAGAGGAGGGGATTCTTCTAAATTCATTTTATGAGACCAACATTACCCTGATACCAAAACTGGACAAGGACACAGCAGGAACATAACTGCTCTCCATCTTCAGAACCCTTTTTGTATTACAACTTGGAACTCTGCATCCATTAAACACAGCTCCTCAAACATCCCTTCCCCTAACCCCTGGAAACCACCATTCTACTTTCCATTTCTATGCATTTCACTACTGTATGTGTCGCATGTCAGTGGAATGATGCAGTATTTGTCTTTTGTTACTAAGTTTCTTTTATTTTATGTAAATGAAGTCTTAGTAAAATCCACATATTAAAAAGCAACATAAGCAAAATAATTATTATTTGTGTATTCAGTTTAATCAAGTTATTATTCACAGCTTTCTCTAATACTACATTCATATTCTTCAGAAGATACTTTTCTAATACATTTCTTATTATTTTCAATTTTGTTATATTATTTGTAATATTTTTCAAAGTTTTTTTGTTATGCCTAATAAGTTGCTATATCCTTTTCTTCTGCAGAGCATAACATTTTTTGATGATACAATATTATCCCCATATGTGCTGAAATACCTAGAGGCCTCAGAGTACATATATTAAATTAAAAATATTCTTGATTACTGATTCTGATTCAACATGTAATATAAATTTATTAAATGAAAAATAGGAGCTTCATGAATGCTCTACTATTATTTGAGGAGCAATATAATTCCAAAAGGTAATTATAGATATTAAAACATGCAAGAAGCCTCTATATCTCACCGTGTGTATTAACTAAGCATATATAGACTGGTGCACCAATGGAATAGAATAGAAGATCCCAAATAGTCTCAAGTTTTTATGTGAATGTAGTATATGATAAATGTGAAATGACAAATCATTAGGCTAAAATGGACTTTTTAATAAATATTACTAGAAACATTGGACAAGGTATTCATTAGATTTTCCTACCAACAAAATGACACCAAGCATTTTAATTCAATACTTGGAGGTGTAATTCAAAACTTCTTATTGCTCACAAGCCCATGTTTCAAATAGAATCCTATATTATCAAGCAAGTCCTTAAGGGAATGCCCATCTGTCAGAAGTCCTTTGGGCCATCTCAGAAGCATGGCCTCAGCTTCTAGTCTGGGGAATATGGAAAACCCAATCAACTAAAACAACCCAGAATCAATAAGAAAAGAGTGCTAGAAGTAACTGCATTGCTGAGACAAAGAAATATAATATATACAGGTCTGAATTACCATAAATAATATTAAAATATAACTGAAAACTAGGAAAAATATTGACAAGTTTCATAGATAAAGAGCTATTTCTCAAATATATAAAGAGCTATTAAAATTGGGAAGAGAAAAACTACACTAAAAACGGACAAGATATATAAACTACTTACAGAAAAAGGAAATCCAAAGGGCATTTGGACATCAGACACTGCTCAACTTCACTCCTAAGGGAAATGCAAATTAAAATTATACTTTGCTGCTATTATTCATCTGTAAGATTGACAAAAATCCAAATGTTTGAAAACACTCAATTGGCAAAGCTGTAGGGAAAAGGAAGTCTTCTCTATTGCTATACTTTAGTTAGCCTTCTTGCTAATAATTTTAATCTAATATTTTCAATTCCTTTTCTCTTATGAATTGTTTCATAAATAAGTTTATGTACAAATAATTAGTTATTTTTGCAGTGTAACTTTGGAATAGATTCTTTTAAGTGAGATTGCTGGCACAAAGATTAAATAATCCTGCAATTTGCTAAATACTGTTAATTCCTCTCTATACAGCTTATACCATTTTATTTTCTGTCCAACAATATATTTACATTTCAAGTACTTTACATATCCAAAAATGTAAAGAGGGAGGAGCAAAGTGTAGCACTAAAAATAAATGGAAGCAAACCTAATTATATATTAAACAAATGCTATATCACACAGAAAAATAAAATTATTTCAAGAGATTTTGAACATAGATCTCCTAAATAGAATGTCTATAAGGAAAAATAGAACTGTAAAGAAACCTTAAACTCTACTCAATTGTTTAAGTTTTCATAATAATATAGATATGATTTTGGTATTATGCTACTTATATGACTTGCAACTAAGTAGATCTGTTAATATAAACAAGAATCCAGATTTTCAACCCAAGGAAAAAAAGGTATAAATATAGAGACATTAATTTAAAAAAAAACTTGAACTTCTCATTTGGATCAGAACTGTCACTAAATCTCAAGGATCATAACGTTATTGATTTCTCACTTGAAAGCAAGTTGAATTCCCAACTTATATTTCATGGTTAAGGCCCTTCTAAAAAAATCCTCAACAATCGATTTCTTGCCTCTTTTTGAATTACATCAGTGCCCAAGAAATCACTCTATCATAGATTTGATATTAGTTCTGTGACTAAGTCCTATTCCATCTTTACTAGATATGACTTAGAGAATTAACTTAATCTCTCTACTTCTCTCCTTTATAAAATGGACATAATGAAAAAAATCTTCCTGACAAAGCTGGTTCCTGCAGGGATTGGCCCAGCTGTGGACATGATGATTTCTTACCAACAAGCCCTCTGTGCAATGATCTAGCCAAAATCCTTTCTTAAAAGTCACAGTCATAAGTAGCATTGTGATTCTGCAGTATTCAGGTACATCACTGATCTTGAAACCCTGATACCATCTGAAGTAAGAGACTGAGTTTTATTAATCCTTGCACAGTGACAGTGCCTGACACCAAGTTCTTTTACAACACCAAATGTACAGATGAAAATGCTATACAAGCTGCTAAACACCAAAAAGTCATTATTATTACAGGTTAGACATTCAAAAATCTGAAATCCAAAATATTCCAAAATCCTATATTTTGGAGCACCAACATGATACCACAAGAGGAAATTTCCATACCTTACCTTGAGTGACAACTCCCAGTCACCACAGAGGTGTAATAGAACATTGTAGAAAATTACCTGCAGGAAATGTGTATAAAGTGTATATGAAACATAAAGTATGTGTTTAGACTTGGGTTCCATCCCTCAAATACCTCATTATGTATATGCAAATATCCCAAATCCAAGACAACTTGAAATCTAAAACACAGCTGGTTCATTCATTTTGGATAAGGGATTGTCAGCCCCCATTTTTAGTGTATAATATCAGTCTTATATAGTTGTGATTGCTATAGCTCTTCACAGTTTGACCTGAAATTGGCTGGCCTGTCCCTTCTACTGTTTACTCTTTTTTTCTGCCCCTTGAGCTCTACTTAATGATTAATCTTCCTCATTGAAGAAAATAAAAATAAATTCTTTTGATTAGAATAATAGAAAACGAATTGCTTCTCAGACTTTTGGCTAGATCAAGTGTAGAATAATAGAAAATGTAAGCATTCAGTTCTAAATTTCTCATAAAACTATTTTATCTAATAGATATGTAATTGTACCCATTAAATACACAAATCAAGGACAGCCTTATTTATAATGCTTTTGTTTTATTTGCTTCATGTTTTATGATAAACTATCAACTGAAGAATGATTATAATTGTAGTTATCTACTTACCCCAAGATTTTTCATATATTTCTGTTATGTGGTCTTTTCTGCTGAAAATAGCCCCCTGCGGTGGTGATCATTAGGATTATCAGCTGTCTTTTAGGGCTTAACTATTTTATGCCTCCAGTTATACTTCTCTGCATATTTTAAATTAATTAAGTAATATCTGTGATCAAATGTGTTCTCCTGGAGAGCACGGCACCCCCGAGGGCCTACTCGGTTTCTGGATTCTTCACTCATGATTACCTTGGTCTATTCCAGGACTGGCAAAGAGTATGAAGCAGGTTCAGCATGTCCTGCTACAAACTCGTTTGAATTTGGTGACATAGAACACACTCATATACAGCATACTATAGGAAGTAGATTTATTACTTGCAGATTGACCGCCAGTAGTGAGAGCTGCCCAGGGGTAGATGGAATTCAAATGTGTGTGTCCTACTTGAACCACACAGCTGAGGCACACTGGAAAACAGCCTGCTTGATGTGGGCTTTATAACATGACCACTGGGCTGGAGTGTGCAAGGATATTCCATTCTGCAGTTGGGGAGGGCGGGTACGGAACAGATCCCAGGCTCTTTCAGTCAGCTCCCCTGCATCTTGCAGCACATTCAACAGTTATTCCTGAGAGTTACAAGCAGGAAAGTGAAGCAAGGGGTGAGCAGGGAGGGGAACAGCATGGGTGGGGGGTTGGTCCAAAACTACCCACAGAACTGTACTGCAAAGAGATTATAACACAAACATTTTTGAGTGATACACCTTCGTGAGGCTTTACTATTAAAAGTGAAGCCATTCTAATTGGGGTTAGGTGAAATCTCAGGGTAGTTTTGATTTTCATCTCTCTGATTGCTAAAGATGTTGAACATTTTTTCATATATTTATTTACCACCATTTGCATTTCTTCTTTTGTGAAGTGTCTATTTAGTTCACTTGCCCATTTTTTTTTTTTTGCAGTACTGGGGATTGAACCCAGAGGCGTTCCACCTCCGCGCTACACCCCTGGCCCTATCTTTTTATACTTTATTTTGAAACCGGGTCTCACGAAGTTGCGGTAGGGCCTGACTAGGTAGAGAGAGAGAGACAGAGAGAATGAGAGAGGTAGAGCTGAGGCTGGCCGCCAACCCGGATCCTCCGGTCTCCGCCTCCCAAAGTACTGGGATTACAAGCGTGTGCCACCACGCCCGGCACTTACCCATTTTTTGATTGGGTTATTTGGTTTTTTTGACAGTGAGTTTCTTGAGTTCTCTGTATATTCTAGATATTAGTTCTCTATCAGAGGGGTAACTGGCAAAAACCTTCTTCAGTTCTGTCAGCTCTCTGTTGAGGTTCTTGATAGTTTCCTTTGCTGCAGAGAAGTTCTTCAGCTTAAAGCCATCCCATGTATTGATCCTCATTTTAATTTATTGTGACTTTAGGGTCTTGTTGAGGAAGTTTTTACCCATATTTATGTGTTGGAGTGTTGGTCCTATGCCCTCTTCAAGTAGCTGCAAGGTCTTTGATCTAATTTCTGGGTCTTTGATCCATCTTGAATTTGACTCTTATGCAGGATGAAAAAGTGGGGTTTATTTCCATTATGGATAACCAGTTTTGCCAACACTATTTGTTGAAAAGGCTATCTTTTTTCCAGTGTATGTTTTTGGCCCCTCTGTAAAAAATCAACTGGCTGTAAGTGTGTTTATTTGTTTCAGAGTCTTCTATTCTGCTCCATTGGTCTACATGGCTGCTTTTGTGCCAATACCATGCTGTTTTTAATACTATGGCTTTGTAGTATAGTTTGAAGACAGGTATTGTGATGCCTCCTGCATGGTTCTTCTGGCTGAGAACTTGCTGGCAAGGATGTGGAAAAGTAAGATCTCTAATACATTGTTGGTAGCATTGCAAATTGGTGCAACACGTTGAAAAACAGTGTGGAGGATCCCCAGAAGAATGTGAATGAACCTACCATATGACCTAGCTATACCACTCAAAGGTATATACCCAAAAGAATGGAAACTAAACTACCAGAGTAATGCATGCATATCTATGTTTATAGCTGCACAATTCACAATTGCCAAACTATGGAACCAGCCAAGATGTCCATCAACAGATGAATGGATTACAAAACTATGGGATATGTACACAATGGAATTTTACTTAGTCAAAAAGAAGAACAAAATTGTGTCATTTGCATGGAAATGGATGAAACTGGAGAACATAATGCTAAGTGAGATTAGTCAGTCACAAAAAGTGAAAAGTCGGATGTTCTCCCTAATATGCAGAAGCTAGGGAGAAAATTGGACATAGGAGGGACTCCAGACAAAGGAGGAGAAATGTTAGTGAAGAAGGGGACCTAACTGAGGGAGATGGGAGGAGGGAAGAGGGAAACACCTCAATGGACATGATGCACATACACAAACCTATCAAAGTCAATCATTGTGCTGAGCATGAGAAGGAGGGGAAGGGGGAGGTCTCAATGAGTACTGTGTACATGTATGCCTCTACCACCCTGAACTTCATGAAGATGTATGATTACAATGTACCAATTAAGAGAAATGAAGCCACTCTCCCTCTTTGCCTTATCATATAGCATTCTAGTTATATAATTATCTAGTACTAATTTGCATTACAGTTATAAATGTAACATTCATATATCTTTGGATACAAATATGTAGGTGAAATAGAAGAATCTGAGTATAAACTTTAGACTTCCAAAAAATGCAGAGGAACACATCAAACATAGGTAATATTCAAAACACATTTCATAATACATGGAATGGATATATACTGCCTATTTCTTGGGTTCAGGATAATTCCAACATACATTAATTTCTTCTTAGTCCACTTATAATCTCTTAAAGACCTCGTGTCCTTTTTCTTCTATCAGCTCCATGGTGTTAAATTGGCTAATATTTACTAAATGATGTAGAACACTCACACTCTAACTTAAAAAATAATTTAACTAAAACAATCTCATATACATATGTACCCAGAAAATTTTTGGCTATTTGTTATCAAGATATACATGCTTATTTATGTGTACATATGATTATATATATATGTATGCTTTAGGTTATGAGAAAACACATAACACAGCAAATCCTTTGAATGAAGAGAATATTATACTTACAGAGAATAAATGCATTCATGCTATATTGAAGAGGATCTAATATTAATTATATGTATATTTGTAGTATAAAATGACAAAAGAGTCCTTGGATTAGGTGGAAAAAAGGAGGCTGCTTTCTTTTAATTATTTCAGAGATAACTTCATGAAGACAATTAATAGAGGAGCTATGCTGAAAAATAATTAGCCTGAAATCTGAAGTAATTCACCCAATGCAACTTGTAATATAAAACAATTACTTTCATTTAGGAAAGAATTATTTGTATCTTCTGAGTTTCAAGTTCCCGTGTGAGAAGTGCATAAGAACACACAATTCTGGAGTTTGAGAAATTTATATATTCAAATTATTCCAACACTTTGGTATGAAGTAGAAGATTCTATGGAGTCCAGAGGAGAATATTTAATTCTTAAAGAGGTTAAGGACATCTTCACAGTAAATTGCTCATATGAACTGAGAATAAGAGAATGGATAGGGGCTTGCAAGAAAAGGAAGAGAGATGTCAACCTAGTCCAAAAAAAACCTGAACTATATGATTAAAGATGGAGACATGGATGGCACATATGTCTTTGGAGAAACTATGAAAAATTGGAGTCAGAGAAGCCCCTTAGTGTATGAAAAAAGGAAGGATAGGAATACAGTTAGAATAATAGAAAGAAAAATATGGAAACATGAACATATTTTCTTCTGGTGTGATGGTTCGTCTGGATTGTCAACTAGACTGGATCATGTAACACCTAATATGATGTGACTTTGGGTGTGTTGATGAGATGATTGGTTTATGTAATGGCAGTTTGAAGGGGAAGTCCTGCCCTGAATGTAGGCAGCACGGTTCTGATCTTCGTGAAGAAAGCACATCTGCTCTCGTCAGAGATATCAGCTTTCAGCTCTTCGAACTGGACCTTCACCATCATTTCTCCAAAGAGTTCCTGGCCTTTCCAATTTGGATTGGGACTGAATTAGTGGTCGCTTCAATTCTGAGACTCCAGCTCTTGGACCACTCGACCAGCTGCTGGTTCCTCCAGCTCTCCACGTGCAGATAGTAAGTTGGGACTACACTGCTTTGGACTGTAAGCTGATTTGATAAATCTCCTTTTTCCATATGCACAAAGCCATGGGCTCAATCCTCAGTATAGAAAAAAAAAAGCTCCTTTAAGTAGTGTAATATTTGATCATATGGGTATTTTTCTTATATCTCTGTCTAATTATCTCAAGAACTGAGTATCCTTGAGGTATTTACATTGATTACCAGAGTGTCCGATTAGCTACTACTTGAACAACAGAATAATAATGAAGTAATTAAATAGCTTTTTTGAATAAATATTTCTATTCTCTTATGTTGTTTAGCTTTTCTATTTCTAAAATTTTAAACAAAGAGTAGACCACAAGTAGAGAATAATATTTTGTTCAGGGAATAATATTCACAAGTGAAATGTTATTGTCTTTTGTTCGAACTTCAGTAGTATCCCTCAGATACCTGATGTTAGGTGGCCAGGAATAAGATATCAGTTTCCTTCTTTGTGTGTGTGTGTGTGTGTGTGTGTGTGTGTGTGTGTGTTGCTTGGGATGGAACACAGGTGCATTATACCTCTGAGCTACACCCCAACCCTATTTTATTTTATTTTTTGTTTTGAAACAGGGTTTCACTAGGTTGTGGAGGGCCTCAATAAGTTTCTGAGGCTAGCTGTGAACCTGCCATCCTCTTATCTCAGTACAGGAATTACAAGCATGTACCAGTATGCCCTGCCAGTTTCCTACTTTGGCAGAGAAATTGCTTATTAGTTCACAGAGACCAATAGAAGGGACACTGCTGGTAAATGAACAACCTGCTAGTTGTTTGGTATTTCACTTCAAATCCTTATGAACTTCCAACCCTTCTAACTCTTGAAAAATAATTTCGATTAGCTAAGAACAGGATTGCCTCCTGCTTCTTTTTCCTAAAACTTTGCTGTAGTTTTGATTTAGTTTGAAAGGGAATTTCCTTTCACATGGGATGGATGGGACTCAAGATAAGTGCTACAAAAAGGCAGGGACCAGGGGCCTCCCACCATGCATGGAAAGGAACAGGGCCTCAGGATATAAGAAAAGCTCAGTAGAGATTATTATTGCATACCTTATGCCCATGTTATTCTACTTGTTGGCCCTCTAGATATATTACCAGATTGATTATCTCAGTAAAATATGAGTGGAAGTGATACATTAGATTCATTCTGAAGGCATTTAGAATCAAAGTAATGTTCTTTCCTGCTCATTCTTTCATATATTCTGTGTATGGAAACAAGTACTCCATGAAGACACAGTTTCAAGCTGTGAGCCAGCAGGGGTTCCTGCATCTTCAATAGCCCACAGAAGTCCCACCCTACATCACAGTATGAGGTGAGTGAGAAATAAGACTTTGTTTTGTTTAAGACCTGCAGTACAATCTATACTGACTAATAAGCCCAGAAGGAAACACTCGACAAATTATGAAAAACGTGCACCCTGCTTTTAAATGTGGTTCGTATACTAAGAATTCTACTCACAAACTGGAGCAAGCATTGATTGATTCACTCATTAATTCATTTTGCTGTGGATTAAACTGAGCTGGAGCTTATTGACCCCTCTGTAAATGAATGGGAACAATTAATGGTGTGATCAAACACTTTATTTAGAACTACAGGAGAGATTTTAAATACACTTTTATTGGTGCATTGTAATTATACATCATAGTGAGGTTTAAAGGAATACAAACATATATGCACACAGGTCTTGGTGTGATTCCCTCCATATTTCCATCCTCCCCCATACATGTTAGTGAAATTGGTAGTGAAACCTTCATATGTGGACAGCATTATTTGAACTGTTCCCTTCACCAATCCTCCTTTTTCACAGTACAAAGTAAATGATATTATTGATAACTTTGTTTCAGAAATAGAATTGTCTCTTTTTATGTGAATCATGGGAATTGGAAGACAGAATAATTTAGATTTAATATTTAATTTCTCTACACTAAATAGTTAACATACAAAAGTATTTATAATTATCATACTAGTAAAAGAAATGAGTTATCTTAAAAGATTTTGGTAAGAGTTAAATTATATAATTCATAGTAAGAACTAAACAAAATTACTGGCATACAAAAAACACTTTAAAAACATGTGCTAAAATTTTATCTAATTTAACTTTCACCATTCTGATTCGAATCACAGGATATAATATTACTAGTGACGTACTTTGTTTATGACTAGGGATAAAAAAGTAAATGAGAGGGCAAAATTCTGGCTTCCACAGACCACCAACAGGGAAGCTAGCAAGCTGTTACAAGTCCAGCAACTGCAGAGCATCAGCAACGAAAGGGAGCAGCAACTCGCTCCACACTCGACACAGTTTTGAATGGCGGTGGCAGCAGTGGCAGTGCCACCTTAGTCAGGCTGAACCAGTGACTACCGGCATTGGGACTTCCATAGACTGCCAACAAAGAAGTCAGCAACCTGTTGTAAGTCCAGCAACTGCAGAGCATCAGTGGCAAAAGCAGGTGGCGGTTTGCTCCATGCTTGACAGAAACCCGAGTGCCCAGAGTCCTGAACAGAACCTGACAGCGCTCAATGAGACCGTAAGTCAGTAAGCCACCCCAGGGGGAGACCACCCAGCGTGGCCACAGGGACTCAAGTGGCAAGCAATAGACTTGCAGGGTCTGAGACTTTGTGGATCACCCCTGTCGAGGTGGGAGTGGGGTCTGCTGTAAGACACAGCAGAAGTGCAGATAAGCAGATAGCCCCTGGTGACATTCAGGTAAGACAGACCTACAGCCTGCAGATCGCAAAACCCTTGCAGGATCCACAGGACACACAGTCATGGTACCAGGGGGAAAATCAGACCAACCTAGCATTCTCTGTGGAAAACGTGGAGTTCAGTGTTTGCGCAGAGTCGGGTCAAAGCAACATCTGCCACTTCTGTAGGCAAAGAGAGTCACAGGCCCTGGGTCCCATGGTGGCAACACCTGCAATATGTATAGACAAAGAGACACATAGGGACAGGCCCAGTGGAGAAAGCGAAGAGGCAGACTTGTGGTGGGAGGGGCACCAGTGGCACTGGGTACCTGCAGGACACAAACTGTCCAGCTCACACCTCTGAGTCTACTCCCTATTACAGAGAGGACAGGTCCCTGGACCTTAACACCTGGAACCCATCAACTTCACCAGTGCAGCAGACAGAAGGAACCCTAGAGTAACTGCAACCCACTACTGACGATCTACAGGCAGAACAACAGAGGGGGGATACAGGGCATAGATTTCAAAGTCAGTTTTAAAGGGTAATAAACACACAACAAGGAGCTGAGAATAACCATTCAATAAAGGCTATTCACCTTTAAGGCTCACCTAGCAGCAAATATCTACCTCCAGAATAAGATACTATAAAGGGAGAGCAATTAGACAGGAAACTTACAGTGTGAGAGAGAGCTATCAAAAGCAATAAGGACATAATTTAAGAAAACCAAAATTATGAGAAGGAAGAATAGCAAAGTAACAATGAGCTCCCACAACTCTGCAACATCAGAACTTGCCAACACAGAAGTGCAAAATTGCCAGAAGGACAATTCAGAACTTTAAGAGTAGGAATGATATAGGATTTCCGAAAAGAATTCAGAGAAATCCTGAAAAAAATGAAGGATCAAATAAACAAAGAATCTAACACCCTGAACAGGAATCCAAAAGAAGCTCTGAAGGAAATGAAGGATGCAATAATTGAAATGGAGATATCATTACAATGTATCAACAATAGACTAGACCACATGGAAAACAGAATCTTACTCTTAGAAGATGACCTCTCCAAAAATGAATGCATAGTATATAATTTAGAAAAAACAACTCAACAGCATGAATTGGACATTGAAGAGATCTCAGCCAATTGTAAAAGACCAAACCTAAGAATAATAGGCATAGAAGAGGGAATAGAAGCTGAAACCAAAGGAATCAATAATCATTTCAGAGAAGTAATATTAGAAAAATTTCCAAACATAACAAATGAGGTCGACAAACAGGTACATATAGAACCTACAAGAGAAAAGATCAGAGAAGAGGTTCACCATGCCACATAATAATCAAATTGATGAATGTAGAGGTCAAGGAGAGAATCTTAAAGGCAACAGGAGTAAAAGACCAAGTAACATTCAGAGGCAAACCAATAAGAATCACTCCTAACTTTTCAAACTAAGTCATGAAAGCCAGGAGGGCCTGGAGTGACATATTCCAAACTCTGAAATAAAACAACTTCCAGCCAAGAATTATCTACCCAGCAAAGATATATATCACATTTTTCAGGGAAATAAAAAATTTCCATAACAGAAGCTGAAAGACTTCATGTCTTCCAAACCAACACTAGAGAAAATACTCAAAGAGATTAATTACAAAAAAGAAATAATAAAGAAACACCAGAACCAGAGAAACAATGATTTCTATCAAATGAACAAGTAGGCAAAGAAGAACAAACTCTACCTCAAAAAGAAATTAAATCTAAAAATGTTAGGAATTAAAACTCATCTCTCAATAATCACAGTGAATATAAATGGCCTTAACTCCCCAATCAAAAAACATAAAGTGGCAAAATGGATTAAAAGTCATAATCCATCTATATGCTGCCTGCAAGAAACACACCTTACAAGTAAAGATACTCACAAACTAATGGTGAAGGGATAGAGCAAGGTAATCCATGCTAATGGAACTCAAAAACAAGCAAGAGTAGCAACTATGATATCAGACAAATTAGACTTCAAACCTAAACTTATCACAAGAGACAAATCAGGTCATTTCTTACTGGTAAAAGAAACAATCCAGCAAGAGAATACAATGGTAGTCAACATTTTTGCCCCAAACATAGATGTAACCACTTTCATAAAAGAAATTCTTCATGACATTAAGTTACACATAGATCCCAATAAAATAATATTGGGAGATTTCAACACCCCTCTCACACCACTAGATCAATCTTCAAGACAAAAGGTCAATAAAGATGCCATAGACATAAGAAACACCATAAACCAAATGGACCTACTAGACACATACAGAATATTCCATCCAACTGCAGCTGAATTCATATTTTTTCAGCTGCTCATGGTACTTTCTCTAAAATAGACCATATCCTAGGCCACAAAATGAGTACTAGAAAATTTAAAAATGTGATATAATTCCCTGCATCTTTTCAGACCATAATGGAATGAAACTAGAAAGAAAGGAAATTCCATTCCATAATGGAATGAAACTATAAGAAGAACCAGAGAAACCTCATAAACACGTGGAGAGTGAACACAACACTGCTGAATGAGAAATCAGTCACAGAAGAAATAAAGGGAGAAATTGAGAAATTCCTAGAAACAAATGAAAACAGAGACACAACATATCAAAATCTCTGGGACACTCTGAAGGCAGTGTTAAGTGAAAAATTCATAGCACTGAGTACTCACATAAGAAGAACAGAAAGTCACCAAATAAATAACCTAATGACACACCTCAAAGCCCTTGAAAAACAGGAACAGTCTAACCCCAAAGCCAGTAGAAGATAGGAAATTATCAAAATCAGAGCAGAAATCCATGAAGTAGAGAGTAAAAAAGAAAAATCAACAAAACCAAAAGTTGGTTCCTCAAAAAAAAATGAATAAACAAGATAGATAAGTCATTAGCCAACCTAACAAAAATAAAGAATCAACCCAAATAACTAAAATAAGAGAAGAAAAAGTTAATATTACCACTGACAGCACAGAAATCCAGAGGATTATCATAAACTACTTTGAAAAACTATACTCCAACAAAATGGAAAACCTAGAAGAAATGGACAAATTTCTAGACATGTACAACCTTCCTAAGTTGAGTCAAGAAGAAATTGAAAATTTAAACCGACCAATAGCAATCAAAGAGACTGAAGCAGCAATAAAGAGCCTACTATCAAAGAAAAGCCCAGGTCCAGATGGTTTCCCAGGTGAATTTTATAAAACCTTTATAGAAGAACTAATCCCACTACCCCTAAATCTATTCCATGAAATATAAAGAAACGGGACTCTCCCAAATACATTCTATAAAGCCAACATCACATTAATGCTAAAATCAAATAAAGACAGCTCAAGAAAAGAAAACTACAGGCCTATATCATTGATGACTTAGACACAAAACTTGTAAACAAAATAGTAGCAACGTGCATTCAATACCACATCATGAAAATCATACACCAGGATTCATCCCAGGGTTCATCCCAGGGATACAATGTTAGTTCAACATACAAAAATCAATCCATGTAATCTACCACATAAACAGAATTAAAGACAAAAATCACATGATCATTTCAATTGACGCTGAAAAAGCATTTGACAAAGTCCAACACCCTTTCATGATAAAAACACTGCAGAGAACCGGAGTAGAAGGAACATAACCTCTACATCATAAAGGCAATATACAATAGGCCCACAGCCAACATCATACTGAATAGGGAAAAAACTACAAGAGTTCCCCTTAAAAATGAGCAAGGATGTCTACTATCACCACTTCTTTTCAATATAGTACTAGAGACTCTAGCCAGAGAAATAAGGCAAGAGAATGAAATCAAAGGAGTAAAATTAGGAAAAGAAGAACTGAAACTATCTCTATTTGCAGATGACATGATATTATACTAGGAGACCCAACAAACTCAACTAAAAGACTTATAGAACTGATCAACAAATTCAGCAAAGCATCTGGATACAAAATCAATTTTAAAAAATCAGCTTTTCTATATGCCAAACATAAATCCACTGAAAATGAAATCCAGAAAATATTTCCACTCATGATATCCCCCCAAACAATAAAATACTTAACAAATAAACCTCACCAAGGAGGTAAAAGACTTCTACAAGGAAAATTATAGGGCATTGAAAAAAGAAATTGAAGAAAATCTTAGAAGGTGGAAAGACCTCCCATGCTCTTGGATAGGCAGAATAAATGTCATCAAAATATCAATTCTTCCAAAAGTGACCTACAGATTCAATGCAATACTCATCCAATTATCAAGGTCATTCTTCATAAACATAGAAAAAGCAGTCCTTAAGTTCATTTGGAGCAACAAAAAACCCAGAATAGCCAAAGTAGTTCTCAGCAACAAGAACCATGCAGAAGGCATCACTGACTACAAACTATACTACAGAGCCATAGTAATAAAAACAACATGGCATTGGCACAAAAGTAGACACATAGGGCAATGGAGCATAATAGAAGACTCAGCAACAAATCCGCACACTTACAGCCAATTGATTTTGACAAAGGAGCCAAAAACATACAATGAAAAAAAAAATAGCCTCTTCAACAAATGGTGTTGGCAAAACTGGTTAACCACATGCAGAATAATGGAAATAAACCCCACTTTCTCATCCTGCAAAAGAGTTAATTCAAGATGGATCAAAGACCTGGAAATTAGACCAGTGACCTTGCAGCTACTTGAAGAGGGCATAGGTCCAACTCTTCAACACATAAGCACAGGCA
>PVJS01013731.1:0-24111 GCA_004027185.1 Glis glis | reverse complement strand
ATAAGAAGCTAAAAAGAGGATCAATATGTGGGATTGCATTAAACTGAAGAGCTTCTGTGCAGCAAAAGAAACTATCAAGAACCTCAACAAAGAGCTGACAGAATGGAAGAAGATTTTTGCCAGCTACCCTTCTGATAGAGGACTAATATCTACAATATACTGAGAACTCAGGAAACTCGCTGCTAAAAAAACAAACGACCCAATCAAAAATGGGCAAGTGAACTAAACAAATACTTCACAGAAGAAGAAATACAAATGGCCAATAAATGTATGAAAAAATGTTCTGCATCATTAGCAATCAGAGAGATGCAAATCAAAACTACCCTGAGATTTCACCTAACCCCAATTAGAATGGCAATCATTAAAAACACAAACAATAACAAATGCTGTAGAGGATATGGAGAAGTAGAAACTCTAATACATTATTTGTGGGATTGCAAATTAGTGCAACTATGGAAAACAGTGTGGAGGATCCTCAGAAGAGTGGGAATGAACCTACCATTTGACCCATCTATACCACTTCTAGGTATCTACCCAAAAGAATAGAAACCATACTACCAGACTAATGCATGCATATCTATGTTTATAGCTGCGCAATTCACAATTGCCAAACTATGGAACCAGCCAAGATGTCCATCAACAGATGAATGGATTATATCACAAAGAAGAACAAAATTATGTCATTTGCAGGGAAATGGATGGAATTAGAGAACATTATGCTAAGTGAGATTAGTCAGTTCCAAAAAGTGAAAAGTTGGATGCTGTCCCTAATATGCAGAAGCTAGGGAGAATAGGGGATAGGAGGGATTCCAGACAAAGATGGAGAAAACCTTAGATGAGTAAAGAAGGTGACCTAACTGAGGGAGATGGGAGGGGAAGAAGGAAACACCCTAATGCACAGGATGTACATACACAAACTTACTGTGCTGAGCATGAGAAGGAGGGAAGGGGGAGTGATGGGGGTGGTAATTGGTGGAAAGCTAATTGACTGATGTGTGCATGTATACTTTTACCACCCTGAAACCCAGTAAAATGTATGATTACAATGCACCAATAAATATATAAATAAAAAAACAAAAACCACAACAAAGTAAATGAGACACAATCATCTGAAAGACAATGGCTGTATTCATCATGATCATGTTCTTGTTCATACCATCCATTCATCACACTAGATACCTTTGTGCCTCTGTGCCTTTGTTTAAAATGTATATCATTTTTTCCCTTTTTCACTGTATTAAAATTGTACTTACCCCTCCCCCCATTCTATGAGTCTAAGACTAAATATCATCATTAGAATGTGCACTGGTTCCGTGCAACTCAGCCTTTTCCTATTTATCTTTTGTGCGGAACACACAGCGTGGCTTTTCTCATTCAGTACATGACTGTTTAATAACTGGATGAATGAACAAATACTTAGGTAAATATAGGATGGCGGTGTGTTAACTCCTGCAGATATAACTGCATTAGGTAAATGAAATATCTGCTTCATGTGCATGTGCTCCAGTTAGCCTTGGAGAGTGACACTGAAATGCCCTAAGGTGCAGCCCCAAATGATAGTTTTCTGATTAAAAAATTTATTATTCTCCAGTGTCCACCAAGTACAAAATAATCTCTTTAGACTTATATTCATTCTTCATGACTATTCATATTATTGTCTCATCTAAGTTTTCCTTGACAATTCTACTACATTCCTAGATTTATACTTTGCTTTATTCATACTGTACTAATGTTTAATTTCCTCAATTCAAGTGTTTGTACATTTTTTTATTCTAAAACCTGTGTCCATGAAATGGAATTTAGTAGTCATATGGTTATATGTTATAGTAATTTGCCATTTTCCCCCAACACCAGAATAAGGTATAGACAGGAAACTAGTCCTCAGATACACTTCCTTTGGCATTGCAAAGACAGAAAAAAGGAAGTCTCTAGAAAACTGGAAAGAAAACAGTATGAAACATACAATATGATTTGATGCCCACTAATAGGGCATTTATTCTTCTTTAATACACAACAAATTCTCAGAGGAGGACATAGTCATATGAAAATGAAAGCAATCTGATACTCAAATGCTACCAATTGTCTTTCCTTTCTTCCTTTCTTTCTTTCTTTCTTTCTTTCTTTCTTTCTCTCTTTTCTTTTCTTTTTTTTTCTTTTCTTCTTTCCTTTCCTTTCCTTTCCTCTTTTCTTTCTTTTCTTTTCTTTTCTTTTCTTTTCTTTTCTTTTCTTTTCTTTTCTTTTCCTTTCTGTTCTTTTCTTTTCTTTCTTTTCTTTTCTTTCTTTCAGTGTACCCAAGGTCATTATACCTCTGAGCTAGATTCCTAGCCCTGTTAATTTTTTTATTTTGAAACAGGGTCAGGCTAAATTGATGAGAGTCTTGCTAAATTGCTGAGATTGGCCTCTAACTTGTGATTCTCCTGGGATTACAGGTATGTTCCACCACACCTAGCTTCAAATGAATCTTTGAAAAATTTTTGTTTGTTTTGATTGTTACCAGCCTGTTCTTTGAGTTAATTTGATATTAACAATTATGATCTAAGTTCAGACCTAAAAGGACTATAAGAATAAATCGCATCTATATCCCTTCTCCAAATAGGTTATGACATGCATGCCTTTTAGGTGGAATAGGCCAGTAATTAAAAATCCATCATCTTCATCATTATCATTGTTTTGTTGTTATTTAACAATAGACTTCTCCCTTAAAAAATGGTTTATATTGAAAAAAATGTTAAGAAAGGATGCCAAATCTTTTGACATTCTGCTTTCTTTTAAGTAGCTGGCTCTTGTAGAAATGCCTACAGGTTGTAGATTCCTAAACAGAACCAAAGCATTCCCATTTTGGCATTATCCATCAATAACCCCAATAAAAAATAATCCTATGAAGTATGTTAATTTAATCAGTAAACAATTTTCATGGCATTTAATTATACTTATATTGAATAATAGGAAAAATCTGCTATAATTTAGAATCCTACCCAGTAAGCATAAATTTAATGTGTATAAAACAAAGATATTTTAACCCATATTAATTAAAATATCCACAAATACATTTATTTAGGATCAAATAATATCTAAAATATTAAGAGGTTTCAAATAGGGTGTGGACATTTATACCCAACATTTTCTTTTAAGGTCTAGAAGTTAAAATTTTCAGTTTGTATTTTAAATTGTCTTGGCCTACATCCTACTTGCCCTTGTTCAACTGAAAGCTGATTTTATTTTCTAGTATTCTGTGTCCCCTGGGATACCCTGCATTCTCTATATATCTTGTACTAGGTACTAAACTAAGAAGTCTTATTACTGATTTTTTTTTAGTTATACCTGAAATGCCTTCTACATATTAACTGGATGGGACAATATATCAAGACAAAAAAGTTCTCTAGATAAGAATGTAGAAGCAAACTCTTCCAAAATGGAGGCAAAAATTTTAATGTGATGGAGAGATGCTTAGAGCAGAGGCAACTGTGAAAACAGGCAACTTTGCATTGTGGAGGGGTGTGTATATTTATAAATGTTCACTCATTTTTAAAATTGAGTTTGAGGTATTAAACAGCCTATTGATGATGTAAGCCATTGTCCTTAAGAGAAGGTCCTGGTGCAGTAATATGCTTTCTAATAGTATTTATAAAACACTGCTTATAAAATAAGGTGTGATGCTGTATCCCTGAATGTTGTAAAGAAAATTTGAGGTCAGTAGTTTTAAAACTTTTTGGTCTCAGGATTATTGTCCACTCTGAAAAAATTACTACAAGCCCTAAAAGATTTGTTTGTATGAATTTTAGCTATTACTATTTACTGATTAAAAGTAAAACTAAAAAACTATTAAAACATGAGAATTTAGACATACACATTCTAATTGACATTAGAACAATGATGTCACATTTAACCTAGCTTCTGGAAAATTCAATTCAGCAATCATTAGGGAATGAGATAAAAATGAGAAGCAATGCCTTCATATTATTTTCAAGTTTTGAGCCTATGAACCTCCTGAAGAAGTCATGGGGATCTCTTAGGAGTCCCTGCACCACACTTTGAAACAGTTGTTCTAGATAAGTATATATTCATTTAGAGTTAGTATATTTTTAAAGTATATTTAAAGTTCATCCAGAATCAAGATGCACATTGGTAATAAAACAAAATGACAGGAAATGTGTATTAAAATGTGTTATGATGTATGTTAATACATACAAGAAAACATCAGTTATGTGGGCACAACCCAAGAAAGGAGGAGGAAAAGGGTTGTCATCTTGCCAATAGGAAGCTCATTCTACTCTATCCCAGCTCACTCATACAGAGGAGATATTCTCTGCACCATGTGAAATCAAATGCCCTAAACTATCATCTTCAAAACCGAAATTTCCCAAGAATGGTTTAAATAACCTGGATCAACATACATACATATTACTTTGCATTGAATGTCCCCAAGAATTCTACCTTGATGCATTTCCCAAATACTCTAAGAATACAATATCTAGATATCCCAGCAATCTTAAATGTTCTTTTTAAAAAGAGCAAAACAAAGCAGAAGAATATATGAACACAAAAAAATTATTCAAGCAATTTACATCAGATCTATGTGTTATTGTTAACCTGTATAATAGCAGGAATTAGGCTTCTAATTATCTCCCTCCCTCATAGGAATAAAATTATCAGCCTGTAATAAAAATAGAAATGATAGTTATAAATCCCTCTCTTGGAAGAAAGATTGGTATATTATGGAGGAATAAAAATACATATGTATCCTATTAATGAAGATATTTTTATGGGTGAATAATTTGATTTAATCAAATTCCAATTTTTAGAACCAGTGTTTAGCTTTGGGATACTGGATTGCATTTGGTGGAAGTAAAATAATACTGTATTGATGTGTGAGGCTCATTAAATTCACTGGCAAAGTTAAAGAAACATTGACTTTTAATTAGAAATGTTCATCAATGCATAGTATTCTGGGTAAAAATGTTTTTAAATCCAAATTTTTCTCATAAAATTTTGATGTAAGTTTAGACAAATAAGTCTTTTAAGTTATGCAAGTAACAAATTGGCATTTTGATGTTTTTGAAATATTAGAACTTTATTTATTTATTATATATTTAATACTATTAGAGGGAAAATAAATCTCATTCTCTCTCTCTCTCTCTCTCTCACACACACACACACACACACACACACACACACACACACACATGAATAATCACCAGCATTTTCTTTTAAAAGTAATTCAGTGAGCTCAGCAAATATGTGAACCAGGAAACATTTATCAATAACCTCTAAATCGCACGTATGTGTTAGTAATGTTATTTGGCTTTATTCTTTTTGTTTATGCTCTCATTCTGTAGTCCCATTTCTAAGAGTTTAGGTCTGAATTTATATAGTAACTTTAAGTTTTCTTCAGTCACTTACTTGGAGACTGCGCTCTTCTTGCCGTTTAATCTAGTCAATGTATTTGCTGGAGACATATGATTTGAGAAAGGTTGGTATTTACTGATAAGTGTCAGAGGCCTTAAAAATACATACTTGTCCCAAAAACTGGAGCAATGGAGCTTTCTGGATATTTATATTTTAAAAAACAACAGCTTTTGATCCAGAAATATCACTTCTAAGTATCTGCCCTCATGATAAACTTCTAAAAGTATGAAATATATACTTATGAAACTATTTATTTTTCAGTTGTATTCAATTACAAAGTATTGGAAAAATAAAATGCTTATCTATGGGAAATTGTCACATCCTCTAAGACACATCTGTACCATGGAGTCCTATACAATAATATGAAGTAATGAGTAAATAGTCTATGACCTGCTATGGAGAAATGCCAGTGTACAATGTTAGATGAAGAACAAAGCATCAAAAACATGTTCTATATGCTACCTATTACATAAGAAAGAAGGGGATAAAATAAAATAGATATGTATCTGCATTTTTGCATAAAAATGAAAAAAAATCAGACTCAAATGAGATTCCTTAATTACAGCAGTGGAAGCGAAAGGAGTGGAAAGAATGGGGAAATGGCAATGGGATTATAGAGATGAACAGCAACTACACTTTGAATATATCTTGTATAGTTTTGACACTGAGACAATGGTAATGTTTAAACACTAAGAACTTTTGAAAGAATCAGATTATGAGGGAAATCCAAAATATAATACAAACAGTTACAAATGAACCAAATTATGAGTGAGTGATATAATCACACTGTAGTGTGGTTGAAAAGGAACCAGCCGTAGTAGTTTGAGAAAATAATATTTGAATGTGTACTAGAATGTTGAAGACAAGAATCGTAGATAGATACTATATTCTAGTTAGCAAATATGGTTTGGTTAGTGATTCTGAAACTACATTTTGTGTTTACTAAGAGTTAATAAACCATATATACATTTGATATTTTTTAATACTTTATACTTTCATATGATTTTTAATAAATGGTCTCATGCATATGTATTTTCATAGTTTTAGAAGTTTGTCATCAGGTCAGATACTTAGAAGTGATATTGCTGGGCCCCAAACTGATTTTTATGATATAAATATTCAGAAGGCTCCATTGCTTCATTTCTGGGTCAAGTGTGTGTTTTGAATATATACTTGATAAACATTGTGGGCTATGAGATTCATTTGTATTACAGTCAAAGAAAGAACTCAAAAATAAGGAAAGGGAAAAGAACCCCATGGTGTTGGACTGTTATGACAAATATCAGTATGAATTCATGGTTTTAATTATGTATTCAGATAGAGAGTGATTGGTATAGAAATAAGTACATATTCACTGACAGGTTTTTGTGAGTATACAAAGCTTTATTTCCTAGCTTGCTCTGCTAACAGGGCATGGAAGCAATGAAACCACAGTAGCCATGAGTAATCTTAGTCCTGATCTTGATTGGGAGAAATTTTTATTTCAGGGCTGAGGCAGAGAACACACAAGATGAGTCTGAAATACTCTGATGACAGAGTAAGAAAGTGCTCAAAAGATGATGGAGCTTATTGACAAGACATAGAAGTCCCTTGAAGAAGCTCCCAATGGCACAACAAAACAAATAACATTAGTATTGGATTATAACCAAGAGAATAAAATAAATATCAACAAGTACATGCTGATATAAGTAAATATTTGAATGAGTAAATAGGAGAGAGAGATAATTCTTCCTTACCAATTAATACATTAATAATGTAAAAAATGATGGAAATAGAAAAATCACAGTTCAACACATCAAGGATATTTTGGCAAAAAGAATGAGTGGATGCTAAAGTTATTGGATGAAGTTACAATGAGAAATAGAATACATGCAGTGTCAGAATATCTCTACATGAGATACATATTTGTAAAAGGGGAAAATAATAAAATAATAACTTTGTAATGTAGAAATTTGGCACATACTGTCTTAAATCATCACAGCTATCATTAGAAAAGACACTTTGATGTATTTTTTTGATATGTGCCCAAAATGGCAAAGTGTTGATTCACAGCATTGGGTATTCTTGCTCCAAATAAATAAACTTAATCTTATAGTGAGAAAAATAAAATAAAATTAAGATGTAGTCTACCAAGTAACTGACCAGTATCCTTAGAAGAGTCAAAGTCAGGAAAGACAAAAAGGAGTAAGGAACTGTCATAAATTGGAAAAGAGTAGAAAACTGTAAAGAGCCATGACCACTAAATGCAATATGTAATTCTGGATTGAATCTGCAACATAAAAAGACCATTTAGTGGGTAAAATGGTAAAATTTGAATAAGGATGTAGATTAGTGAATTTTATATCAATATTGGTTTTCTGGTTTTGATATTGTTATACGGTTATTTAAGGTTAGGATCATGTGCATGAAAGGGACATGGGAAAATTGAAAAGGACATGAGAAAACAGAAGGAGATATGGAAAAACTGAACTACTTTTCATTTTTCAGTAGGTCCAAAATTCTTCCAAAATAAAAATTTAGAAAAAGAAAATAATCATATTCCATAATGATGTGGGGTGAAGAAGAGCCATACAAAAGTTTATTATGATGGCATTTAAAATAATAAAATATTGGAAATAATATTTATGTCCAAAATAAGAAATGGACTATAGCCATCAGTTATGGTTTGAATCTGTAATATCCCCCAAAAGCTCATGTGTCTCCAGTTGATGGCAGGTGGTGGAAATTTTCAGATGTGGAGACTTATTGGATGAAATAGATCACTGGGAGGAGATGCCCTTGAAGGCAATGTTAGGACCCTTCCCCTTCCTCTAGATTTCCCACTGCTTCCTGGCTTCCATGGGGTGAGTAATTTTGCTTCACCATGTATTCTCTGCCATGACTTTCTGCCTCACCACAGGTCCACAGCAATGGGGACAATCAACTATGGACTGAAGCCTGTGAAACCATGAGCCAGAATAAATGTTCCTTCCTCAAAGTTGTTTTTCTTAGGTGTTTTGTCACAGCAATAGAATGCTAACACAGAAAAATTTATACTGAGAAGTGGATTGTTGCTATACCGGATGAAGTGGTTCAGAAGCCTCTGGAAATATTTTGTTTGAAGAGTCAAGACAGGTTTGGAGCTGCAGGCTTGAGAAACCCTAGAATGCTGTAAGTATGGCTTAATGATCGAATCTGGTGGGATCTCAGAATACCAGAATGCTGATAGAAATGTACAGAGTAATGTCTGTGCTGATGAAGTTTTAGATACAGTGGGGACTCTTGGGAATTGAACTAGAGACTAACCATGTTATTCTGGAAAATAACTTGACTATGTCTTGTTCATGCCCTGAGACTGTGTGAAGCTGAGTTTAAAGGTGACAGGCTAATTAATCTGGTGGAGGATGTTTCAAAGCATTACAGCAGAAAGTTGTAAAAGTGTAATTCATTTGAAAAGCTTTTCTTTGAAATAAGAGCCTAGCATGCTATATTCACACTGGGCGGCCTAGGGAATTATTTCCTTGAGATTTGTTTCCAACCATTTCCACTTGATGCTGACTTTGCAGGCATGCAGAATGTAAGAGTTGTGAAGGCTTCTGCCCAGATTTCAGAGGAAAGGAGGCCAGGGAGTATGTAGGGGCAGTTAAAATTCATGCAATCATCCCCGAAATGGTGAAGCATGAAGCAATAAGAGGAAAGCCTAAGCTGCAATAGAAACCCCAGGAAGTTAGAGGTTCCACGGATATGTAATGCCTGCCAAGGAAAACCATAGGAAATGAGCAGATTCAACCCAAAAGAGTGGTCATGTGGGCTGCAGAGCTCTAGGGAAAGGGCTGTCCAAGCCCTTTGCAGCTCATACCACGCCACCATTTCCCTCATATGCCAGACATGGGGCTACAGGGTATAATGTTTCCCTGCTGGGTTTGAGTCTGCTCTGGTCCAATCCTTCCTTGGTATTCCTCTATTTGTTCCTTTTGGGAATGTGATTATTTACCCGGTGCCATTACATGTTGGAAGCATATAACTTGTATTTTTTTGTGTGTGTTTATGTAGAACTGGGGATTGAACTCAGGGGCATTCTACCTCTGAGCTACACCCCCAGCCCTATCTTTTATTCTTTATTTTGAAACAGGGTCTCACTAAGTTGCGGAGGGCCTCACTAAGTAGCTGAAGCTAGCCACGAACCTGCAATCCTCCTGTCTCAGCCTCCCAAGTACTGGGATTACAAGCATGCGCCACCACACCTGGCTATAACTTTTTTTTTTTTGCGGTACTGGAGATTGAACCCAGGGATGTTCTACCTCCGAGCTATACCCCCAGCCCTATTTTTTATACTTTATTTTGAAATCGGGTCTCACGAAGTTGAGGAGGGCCTCACTAAGTAGAAAGAGAGAGAGAGACAAAGAGACAGGGAGAGAGAGAGAGAGAGAGAGCTGAGGCTGGCTGCAAACCCAGATCCTCCGGTCTCTGCCTCCCAAAGTACTGGGATTACAAGTGTGCGCCACCACGCCCGGCTATAACTTTTTTTAAATAGGTGTTCACAGGTGTTTCACTCAAAATTTTCACTGCTATAATACAAATGAACTGACCACACAACTTAGAGGAAGGAAGATTTATTTGCTCACAGTTTTGGGAGATTTCAGGTTCAGTCCATGTGAGGCCAGGTCTACAGAGCTCAGGGCATGGCAGCGGGAAGCAGAGAGGGAGAGAGCAAGGGCTCTGCTCTCATATCATGGAGGCCAGAAGCAAGAAAGGAGATTCAAAGACAAAAAGCACAATCCCTAAGGCCACATCCCCAGGGAACCACCTACTCCAGCCACACCCTACCTGCCTAGGTTACCACCCAATAAATCCACTACAATGGATTTATCCACTGATAAGATTACATCACTGATGAGATTTATACACTGATGACTTAATTACATCAACTCTGAACATTAATACATGAGCTCTTCAGGGAACTTTCTATATCTAACCATAACATCAGCTAAGAGTTTGCCTTGAGTCTCAGAGGAGACTTTGGACTTGGACAGTTCAGCAATACTGGAACCATTAAGACTGTTGGGACTCTTGGAGATGTACTGAATGCACCTTGTCTTGTGAGGTGGAAGTAAGCCTTTAGGGGCCAGGGGTAGAATGGTCTGCCTTGGATCTTAAATATTCACCCAAGATCTCGTATTAAAGGCTTATTCCCCAGTTGATGGTGCTTCAGGGAGATGATGGAACTTTCAGAAGGTGGGGCCTAGTTGGAGGAATAGGTAATTGAGGGTGTGCCCTCCTAAGGTATACTGGGAACTCTATCCATTCCTCTCTCTCTCTCTCTCTCTCTCTCTCTGTTTCTCAGCCACCATGACATGAGTTTTGTTCCACAGTATGTTTCTTGCCATGATATTCTACCTCACCACAAGTCCACGGTGATAGGACCAAGTAAATATGGATGGAAACATGGGACAAAAAAAATCATTTCTTCTTTAAGTTGTCTTTCTTAGGTTCTTTGTCACTGTAATGAAAAACTGACTGTCATAATCACATAATGGTATTTTTTTCAACGATTAAGTTTTATTTTTAACATGAATACTTTGTGTGTATGGGTTATTAAGAGAAAAATACTATCAAGTAGTTGTGTAGGATCTTTTTTGTTTTTTTTTTTTGTTTGTTTGTTTTTTGGTATTGGGGATTACACCCAGGGTCATTCAACCTCTGAGCTGCACTCCCAGCCCTATTTTATTTTTTATTTTGAAACAGGGTCTCATTAAGTTGCAGAAGACCTCGCTAAGTTGCTGAGAAAGGCTGCAAACCTGCGATCCTGCTGTCTCAACCTCCCAAGTACTGGGATTACAAATGTGAACCACCACACCCAAGCTGGATCATTTAAAATAATATATAAATATGCATATTTATGTGTAGGAAAACTATGTAAGGCTTTCCAATAAATTATTTGTGTTGCTAACTCTGTGTTTGACTCTTGGTTAATATTTTCTTTTTCTTCTTCTTTTTAAACTTGAGTCATGACTTTTCAAATTGAGCATTCCTTACTTTCATAACAAGTAGAGACCTATAAACAGGAAGTTTCTTCAGCAAAACTTTGGGCATTGAACCAAGTCACCCAAGTTTTTCTGAATAAGAATGAAACTGTAACAAAGGCAAGTTAATATGAGTAAAATTTAACTTTGATCATATTTATACTGTGGCAGATTAAATATTGTGACCCATTCCAGGAGAGGCACATAGCTCCATCTCTACAAGCACACTTTTTTCCCAATAGTTTACTTTACACTTTAAAGGTTCCTGCAAAACAGTGAAAGGCCATCCCTAAAAATGCAAAAATGGTTATGTTTGACAGATAAAATGTGCTGTGTATTCAGAAGCTTATTTTTGTTACTGATATATTTTTATAGTAAGTTCCTTTAATTTACACTTTGGATAGATTCTTATTCTCGAGGTTTTAATCTCTCAACTAGTCAGATTACTACACTGTTGCAGGCAGGAATTCTTTTTTTGTCAATAATATTCAATGTGACAGTTGATTCTTCATTTTTTCCCTTAAAAAACTCTATATAACAGCCCTACACACATTATTAAAATACACTTTTTAAAATTGAAAACCTAGACTTATACCTAGAAATTGTCTTCATGCAAATTACTATGTGACCACAAGCACTTTGTAGTAAGATCTTCTCAATACTGGGTTATTAGGGGCCTCAAAATGCTATTTTACATTTATTATATACACATATACATATATGTGTGTCTTTTGCAATGATAATACTGATACATAAATTCACTTTCATCCACATTTTAGATTTTCTTATGCCATTTCAGAAATGCCTTGGTAATTTTCTTATAAATTATCACTTTTATAAATATTAAAGATGGCCAAAAATTTAATATGGTATAGTCATCTCAATTTTATATTTTCATAATAGTAATGAACAAAATAGAAACATTTTTTGTTGCTATCATTCAAAATAAAAAAAGGAAGAATTTTTTTGGTAACTGCAGTTTTGACAGCTAAAATAGTGGGTTTGGACAAAAGTCATTAACATTATTTGGTTTTTTGAACAATGTCTCTCGAAGAATGGAAGGCACAGCTTTTTTTTTTTTCTCATCCTACATCAACAGATGTTGATGTATGTTGATGTAGGAGGTTCATCTTGTTGGAAAATAATGTGCAAATAGCCTTCATAGAATTATTTCTTGACATCCTCTCTAGTTGTAAGATGCATCAATAGGAAAAGGTTACATTTTAAAATATTATCTTCACAACTGAGTTTATTTACTAAAAGATTCTGCTCAGTTGGAATAAACAATAAAATTCTTATATTTTTTGTCTGAAAAATATTGGGAAATCTAAAAATAGCATAATTTGATTCTTGAAGAAGCTATGAAAGATTAACTAATAACTTTTTACATATAGCAATACAAAAAAATTAATTTTGCAGTTACTTCAGGGTTAACTGATCCAAAATTAATCTTCAGTGTCCTAGATTGTTGCTAGGCAACTTACAAGTTGCTGTGTTCAAAACGTTAGATTTTTGTAACTAATTTACTATTAACAAAATTCCCTAGAAACCAAAGGCATTTGTTTGGGGAAAGGATACCAAAAAAACAAAAAACCTGTGAAGCCTAAAATTAAATAATTACTCTAAGCTTAATCCTGCTGGAAGGTTACATTTGCTATACATGAGTGACCACTGAAGAAATTCAATTTATATGGGGAATGAAAGTCATTTTAGGAAATTAATATTTAATATATTAATACACATTTTAAATTGATAGAACTTCTTGGAACGAAATGTTGATGGTATACTTATATCATCATTTCCCAATAACCTTGTTCCTTTTCCCCGCTAAAAGTCTTCTCTTTCTCCTTAAGGCAAGTTTCATTGTATTGTTTTCAATTATAGCACACAATTGTTGAGTTCTGTTAATAGAGAGTGCTTCTTTCCATTCATGGACTTTTCACTCTGTGAATGAAGTTCAGTTAGTGCAACATCAGTCTTGCTTCATGTCCTTCACATTGTAAGTTTACAGTGATCTTCCCTAGTCTAGTGTTTCTCATAACTGCGCGGTTCTGTCTCATTTAGAAGTTTGACATTAGTAAATCTATCTGCTTGTATATTTAAGCAGGCCTTACCTGTTATCTTAGTTTTGTTTCTCCACCGCTTCAAAATTAGGAAGTAGAAAGGAGTGTTATTTTGGACATTGCACTTTGGAGAGTTTAATATATATCAACTCTTTAACAGGTATTGTGTTAAGAATTGCGAACATAAACATGAATAAGCAATAAGAGTAGGGAAGCCAATAGAAATAAAAGCAGATGATTTCAAAGCTATGCACATATACATTATTTTCATTACATAACAAAGACCTGAGATAATCAAATTATAAAGAGAGAAGATTTTTGTGGCTCATAGTTTTGGAGGTTTCAACCTATGATTGATTGGCCTTTTAATTTTGTTCCTGCAATGAGGAAGCATTTCAGAGTAGGAAAGAGTGACAGAGAAAATCTACTCACCTCATGGCCAGGACTCAAAAAGGAGGAGGGAGCCGGGCGTGGTGGCGCACGCTTGTAATTCCAGTACTTTGGGAGCAGAGACTGGAGGATCCGGGTTCGTGGCCAGCCTCAGCTCTCTCTCTCTCTCTCTCTCTCTCTCCCTGTCTCTCTCTCTCTCTACTTAGTGAGGCCCTCCACAACTTCGTGAGACCCGGTTTCAAAATAAAGTATAAAAAAATAGGGCCGGGGGTGTAGCGCGGAGGTAGAACACCCCTGGGTTCAATCCCCGGTACCGCAAAAAAAAAAAAAGGAGGAGGAAGGGACAGGGGCTCTTACTACCTTTTGAGGGCATGCCCCCTGTGACCTAACTCACTTCACTGAGCTCCACATCTTAAAGTTTCTACCACCTCCCAATACTGCCGCAGGCTGGGACTAAGGCTTGAACACACGGACCTCTAGAGGACGCTTGAAACCCAAAACTATAGTACATGGTATACTACAGGACTATAGGAAATTATATTTTTTTTTCTGAAACATAAAAAGTGAAACAGGTAGATATAGGATATATGCACAGGGACAGAACATGTAGGTCTGGTAGTTCACACAGATAAAGAAAAATGTCCCCAGGCATAGCCCTGTGTCACAGCGACACTTTCGGGCTCATTTATGCTAATATTTCCCAAATGGAACATGAGTTCCAGTAAGGCAGGTATTCCACTTATTATTATTATAGCTTACTATTACTATAATATTGATCATTATTATTCATCTTATATAGTTTTGTTTATTGAGGTGTAGGTCATAATTCATCATGAATCTTTATTAACAGTTCTACTAAGATGTAATTTGTAGAGCATAAATGCTACCCCATTTCAACATATAATTTAATTCTTTTTAACATACTTACAGAGTTGTATAACTAGCATCACAATCTCATTTTAGAACGTTTCCACTACCATGAAAATGAACTTCCTGTTTATAGTCACTCCTGATGCCAACTACAAGCTTAGGCAATTACTGATCCATCTTTTTTTAGTTTGTATTTTCCTGCTCTATACATTTCATGTAAATGGTTCCATATAATATGTAGTCTTTTTGTCTGACCTCTTTCACTTAGCCTCATGTTTCTGAAGCCCATCCATGTATAGCAGTATTTCATTATTTTTTCTTACTGAAAAATATTTAGTTGTATAAATATACCATAATTTGTTTATGGCCTAATTGAAAGATAGTTGAGTTGTTTCCACCTTTTGAGGGTGGTGAATAATGCTCCCCTGAAAATGCAACATATTAAGCCGCATAACTTGAATGAATTAATAACTTAGTTTAAACAATAGTTTTCTCGTGTATTATAATGTTGTAATACATGACATCCAAGGTCATTTATAAACCTAAACTATAATAGCTTAATATTCTGAAGAGTATAAAAACAGTAATATTTCTAAAAGAAGGTAACTATGTCAAGCTACGTGGATTTTTGATCTGATAGAATCCCACATACAAATCAAGATTAGTTAAAACTCAAAAAGAATAAAAAGTATAAATAACACCAATTCAAAAAGTGTGTTTGAGACAATAGTAAGCACACCCAAATTCTGATATGATACAATCCCCCATAGAGGAGAAATTGACTATTATTTTAATGTTTAACAAACAAATGTTAGGAAAAATGCTCCTCTAATTTTCTCACATATCCTTCATATCTTTGAATCCTAAGAAGAGGGAACTAATTTTTAAAAAATGAAAAATGGTCTTGCATATGTTGAACCAACTTTCATCCCTGGAATGAAATCGACATGGCCATAATGCATGATCTTCTTGATGTAGTTCTGAATGCAATTTGTTAGTATTTTACCAAGAATTTTTGCATCTCTGTTCATCAAGGACATTGTTCTATAATTTTCTTTCCTTTAGGCAATTATTTGGTTTTTGTTTCAAAGTGATATTGGCTCTGTATACTGAGTTTGAGAGTATTCCATCTCTTTCTATTTTGTGGAATAATTTGAGGAGCATGAAAGTAGTTCCTCTTTAAGAGCCTTGTATAGTTCAGCTGGGAATCCATCTGGTCCTGGCCATTTCTTTGATGGAAGGCTTTATATTACTGCTTCAAACCCTACTTGTTATTGGTCTATTTAGGATTTCTCTGCACAGGCAGAGAATTCCTTAACAAGACACCTAAAGTTCAGGAAATATAACTGAGAATCAATAAATGGGATGGCATCAAATTTAAGAGCTTCTGTATGGCAAAGTATGATCAATACAGGGAAAGCCTACAGAGTGGTAGAAAATATTTACCAGTTATTCCTCCAATTTAGGACTAATATATAGAATATAGAAAGAGCTCAAAAAATTTAACACCAAACACACACACACACACACACACACACACACACACACACACACAAATAACCCAATGAAAATGGACAATTGAATGCATAGAAATTCTTAAAAGAAGAAATACAAACAGCCAAAAAACACATGAAAAAATATTCAACATCATTAGCAATCAGGGAAATGCAAATCAAAACTAAATTGAAATTTCATGTAACCCCAATGAGAGTAGAAACCATCAAGAATACAAACAAGCTGGGCATGGTGATGCACGCTTGTAATCCCAGTACTTGGGAGGCTGAGACAGGAGGATTGCAGGTTCAAAGCCAGCCTCAGCTACTTAGTGAGGCTCTCTGCAACTTAGTGAGACACTGTTTCAAAATAAATAATAAAAAAATAGGGCCAGGGGTGTATGTAGCTCAGAGGTAGAATGCCCCTGGGTTCAATCCCCAGTACCGCCAAAGAATACAAACAATAATAAATGCTGGCAAAGATGTGGGGGAAAAGGAAAGTTTATACACTGTTGGTGGGATTTTAAATTAGTACAACCACTATGGAAACTGGTATGGTGGTTCCTCAAAAGACAAGAATAGAACCACCATATGACCCGACTGTACCATTCCTCACGGACTTTCCAAAAGAAAGTTAGAATACTATAGTGATACATGCATACCCATGATTATATAGCAGCATAATCCACAATAACTAAAGTATGGAACCAACCTAGGACTCCTTCAACAGATGAATGGGTAAAGAAAATATGGTGTATATATATATATACACACACAATGGGATTTTACTCACTCATAAAGGAGAACTAAACTATGTCAGTTTCAGGAATTCAGGAAAATGGATGGAAGTAGAGAATATTATGCCAAGTGAGATCGGTCAGTCTCAGAAAGTCAAGGGTTGTATGTTATTTCTCATATGTGGCAGCTAGACAGAAAATAGGGAACAAATGGGACTTCATTAAAATGAGGAGAGAAACCAATAGAGCAGGGGATTAGGGGAGGGAGAAGAGGAGGGGGAAAGGAAGATTGAAGAAGGAAACAGAACAAATAATATTATTTCTATATATGAAGGTATTAAACAATCTTACTAATATGTAAGGGGAGGGAGGATGGGGGTAGTGGGATGGGTTTAGGAGGGAACCACACCAAGAGCTGTTGTATACATTTTGAATCTCACTGTGATGTAATTGTACTAATAAAATCTTTAAAAAAAGAGAGAAAAGGGGGGGATTAAATACATAGCATTTTCCAAATCTGTGACATTAATGAAGGTTTTGCTAATATATTAAAATGGGTAGGATAATAGGGTTGAGGGCAGCTATTTCAATATAAAATTTCCTAAGTGCTATTTGATGACCCACTTTTGAAGTCATGGCTATAAACTCTCTCTTTCCTTTCACAGGCAGCTTGCTGAGCGCTCAGATCCAATCAGTCCTCTTATCAGGCATCAGGCTCCCACTCTCCAGCACCTCTTTACATACACTCCAACCAACCCCTCTTATCAGACTCCTGCTTTTCAGATCCAGTATCAGACAACTAGAGATAGCTGCTCTGAATCAGAGCACATGAAGTTTTATCAGCCAGGTATCCACAGAGAGCCTGGGGAACTTAGGTGCCTCCACCCAGCTGGCCCTGCAGAAGCTCCTTCTCCAAGTTGTTGTTCCTGGTGCAGGGTGCCCTGGGCAGTTTTCTTTCATTTTGAGCTGCAAGTAAAAGAGTTCTGCCTCCTCAATTTTCAGCATATTGTATCCATCCACCAAAGGAATCTTTAAGTCTTAGTAAACATTTAGTGAGGTGGGCAGGAAGGCCTGGCCATGGCAGCTGAGTTTGGATAGCTTCTTAGGCAAATTGCTTTGGGTTTTTCTGGGTCAAGATCAAGGCAAAAGCAGTTTGGGATGGAACTGTTGCCTGTTGGTGAACTTGCCCATAGCTGGTCTTATCTGTTGTTCTGTCTGTTAGTGATCACTGTCTCACCCCACACCTAATTTTCCTTAGCATCTGTTATAGTTTGGATATAGTAAGTTCTCAAAATCTTGCAATGCAGAAATATTCAGAGGTGAATTAATTGAATCATGAGGGTTCTAACCTCATCAATGGATTAATTCATTTGATGGATTAATAATTTTAATGGATTTACTGGGTGGTAACTATAGGCAGGTAGGGTGTGTCAGGAGGAAGTAAGTCATTAGAAGTGTGGCCTTGGACTTTTATCTGTCCCTAGTCTCTTTCTCTCTCTCTCTCTCTCCCCCCCTGGCTGCCATGAGCTGAGCAGCTTTCCTCTACCATGCCCTGCCACCACCATGTTTCTGCCTTGGAGCCTGCTGACCATGGACTAAACCTTTGAAATCCTGAGCCAAAATAAACCTTTCCTCCTCTAAGTTGTTCTTGTCATATTTCAGTCACAGCAACAAAAAGCCGAGCAATGCAGAATCAGGATATTTGATATGAGCAGTGCTAATTGGTTACATCTTGGGAACTGGATATTACCTGAGATGGGGTCTGTCTTAGGGCAACTGGAGTACTATACTACTTGGGCTCCATAATTGGGAGCCTGTGTGTTTCTGATCACAGCCTATGTTTGGCAAATACCTATACCCTGAGTCCCTCACTTCTTTGATGTTGGTTCTTATTAATCTTTGGGTAGAATGTTAGTTTGTCCATGTGTTTTGGGCAACCACTTGTGAAGGAAAGTGTTGGTTGGGTACCCCCATGGTAGAAAAAAGGCACCCTGGTATTATAAATGTTTTTCAGGTAGAAATAGAAGGCTCACTTGCTTTCTTTGCTGATGCACAGCTTGTGCCGTTTCTAGAGAAGTCTTGCTCCCTAGACGCCTAGTTGTATTATGGATCACATCCATGGAGGTGAATGGTCTGGAATTCCCCAAAATACAAACATAAGTGATCTAATTACTAAAACAGTATAAAATTCCACACCAGTATACATGGGCACAAAGGGCTACTGCATATCCTCATGCTAAGGGGCTAATACTTCATGCTAAGGAGTCTAAGGGTCCACGCCAACTGCCCTTTATTGGAGAGAGACAGCGAAAGATCTACTTTATGCAAATTCTGGCCTCTGAAGATAGACAAAGAAGACTTCAAATGAGAGTTTTTCTCCTCACCACCCAGAAGATCTGAATGATGGATGACTGATCAGGAAATGAATTCGAGCTGTTTTCTTTTTTTTTTTTTTTTGACTAATGGGGATTGAACCTTGAACCCAGGTGCATTCTACCTCCAAGTTACACACTCAGCCCTATTTTAGTTTTTATTTTGAAACAGGGTCTCGCTGAGTTGCTGACGATCTCACTAAGGTGCTGAGGCTAACCTTGAACCCATGATCCTCCTGTCTCGGCCTTTCAAGTATAGGGATTACAGGCATGCACCACCATGCCCAGTGGGAAGCTGAAATTTTAGAAATATTTGAGTCTTTTGCATCTGAGTGGTGCTTAAGCCTTTTTCTCTCCAAAAGATGAACTCATCATCTTGGATATTTACACAGATATCGCCCATGTATGTGCATTTAAGTGAACTATTTTCTCACGCATTGACTATCTGTAATTGGTAGAGTTCCCATTGGCCTGTTCCACATATTCCATACCACACATTTATCCAGCTGATATCTGTCCCAGAGATGGAGAATATTGGAAAACTTCTCTGATACTGCCACCTCCCCTGCATCTGGGGTGCTCCTTCATGGCAAGTGACGATTGCTCTCATGTTTTCTTAAAACACAGCATATAGCTACTAATGGAGGAATTCATACCCTCAACCTATGCACAGTGAAAACGATTGTTTTCCTCCAGTCCCATTCTTTAATAATTCCAATTTACCTACAGGATGGTAAGGTGATACAAAATTCCACTGTAAAGATAACCCCACAGACCTAGGTTGTTATACAACGAACAATGGTGCCCATCCTTCCACCTTGCCATTCTACCATTCCCAAGCCACAAACCACATTGACGCATTTGGTTTTCTCTTAAGCTTGACCTTGTCCTTCCCAGTAGTATACATGTTAATCATTCTTCCTCAATCCTGGACATATGTCATAGGATGTGCCACATTCATATGTACAATATCGGAATTCCCTAACACTTTGGGATTGCTAAAACTGCCACAGAAACCATCGTTCCAACTTAGCAATTAGGAATCATTGATACTAGTAGAGCACAGTGGCTCAGCCTGTAATCCCAGAACTTGGGAAGCTGAGACAGGAGGATCACAGGTTTGAGGACAACCCCAGAAACTTAGTAAGACCCTCAGCAACTTGGCAATACTATTTCAAAATAAAAAATAAGTGCTGGGGGTAGCCTGGCGGGAGGTAGGATGTCCCTGCATTCAATCTCCAGTATAAAAAAATATTGATGCTAACCTCTAAATATCCAAGGTTAGTATCTCATATTTTTAAAGTACAACAAATATCAGAACCACTTAATTACGGCCAGAGAACTTTGACAATAGATTGACACTTGATTCTTTATTAGTTACTCAAGGAGGTGTTTGTAAAGTCACCATAACAAACATAACCCATATATTTAGTGCACTCCATAATTCTACCAAATGTTAGTGGAGCTCCCTGCCATGACCGACATGTACTCCCAGTTAACACCAGATCGAAGCCTGCCACAAACTGGGCTTCAGTGACCCCCTCAGGCTTCGCTCAGTTTCTTTCTTTTTCTGTCATTTTCTTTATCTTTTTAGGACAGGGCATGCTCTACTCTCTTGAATTCTCTGATTCAGTTCACTCCAAGGGCCCATATAACGGAGCTCATAACTGATGCCAAGCCATCAAGAGGTCCAAAGACTCTCTTGACTCAGTCTTCAAGTCTCAACTAAAACTCTCAATTCTGTTTCACAAGTAGTTTGCTAAATCCCACCTCCAATCACTTCCCTTAACAAGCTCCCGCTCTACAAGGAGTTGTGTGCATACACTATGACACCTCTCTTATCTATTGGCGGTCCAGTCTCTGTGGCCAGGTACCAGACAGGTAGAGATGGCCTTATTGTCCCAGAGCCCCTGGGAGCCTGGGAATCCCAGCTGATCCTCTCTGTGTGCTGTGCAGAAGCTATCTCGTGCCACTGCAGCGGGTGTCACACATCCCTGTGTGCAGCCCTCTGCGTGGCCTGTTTGGCAGCCTCTCTCCCTTGGAGCTGGAAATACAAAGAGTTCTCTGCTTCTCATCTATTTGTGTCAGTGTGTTGTGTCCTGCTGTCAAAAGAATCCTTACATCTTATAAACGCCTATTTCTTAAGGCTTTTCTCTCAACTGTCATAAAAATATTAAAGTGATGTTTCATTTCATATATGATCTCATAGTGACCATAGATATTCTTTGTGTTTCAATATCACGCCACTAGCATAATACCTGTGCCTAGAACATGGTGTAGACCTTCAATATGTATGAATTTCCTCTGAACACAAAATCCTTTCCACTCTGGCCTGTTTACTTGAATTAGACATGCATTTCTAAAGGAGAAAAAGGAAAGGGGATAGAAAAGAAAAAAATGAAAAATGAGCCACAATAATTTGAGTTTAAAGCCACAATTTTATAAAGATTTATTAGTCCATATGCTGTGAGAAATTTAATTCCATAATAATCCAAACCTGCAAATGCAAAAATGTATGTGGCCAGCTCAAATGTGGAAGAAATGGAAGTAAAGGAATCTTATTGTCCATGTTGAATTTACCTTAATGATCTATTTTCTGTCTTGCTTGCTATATTTAAAATCGTTCATCTGTTTTATTGATTAAAAATTAGGTAGCTTTTTAGTCTTTTCAAAATTACTGGTAAAGCTGTCTCTGCTTAGAGTTGAACTTACCAATCAATGTTGTTTAATTCTTGCTGTACTTTAAAATGACTTGTGATTTAAATTCTCTCTCACGTGTGTGTGTGTGTGTGTGTGTGTGTGTGTGTGTGTGTAAAGTGTATAAACGAAAGTGAGAAGACTTTGATGTTGAGATATTCTAAAATCTCCCCTACCCCTTTTATGCTACAGATGTTTCCAATGTATATCCAAGGAGATCCACTTTACTGATGGTACATTTGAAAGACTTATCTCAATATACAAGGAAATGCAGACGATTTCAAATGCCGCTTTTGCTTTCATTACTAAGCGTTTTCCATTCCTGGGCTGAGTCTCTAGTGGTGAATTATGTTAATAATAAACAATTAATTTGGCTGAAGTAGACTACAAATAAAACTATCCAGCTTGTTATATTGGATATAGCTATCACATTAGATCACATTAGAGCTATTACATGAATCAATATAATCTTTTTGGTTATAATTAGTAAGGTCAACTTCTTACATCTGAAAAAAAATCACTGTCTCTTTAACTCTTTGATATTCTCTGTTCTATTCTTTTTGTTGAAGCTATAAATATTTAAAGAAAAATTACATCTGCCATATGCCTTTTGACATGATACAAAGCTAAATGGCTCTAGCTCTCAAAATATAAGAAGATGCTGCGATTCTGTATTTATCCAAAGTACTAAAATCATCAGTGCATTACCAGTACACTGAGAACTATAGGCAATTTTGTTGCATTCATTTATTATTAAATCTTAACCGACAGTAATTTTGATGATTAATTGGAGAAACTACAGCTTAATGAAGGAGCTGTAACTGCTGTGTTGGAAATCTTGTGAGCCTGTGGTATCTGCCCACGCCCAACTGCTGACTTTCATTTTTGCTGATCTTAGCCTGGTTATTATATTATTTCTCACAGCATCTCAGTGAAAACTCTGTCAGAAATCTTAAATGAATTGCTAAAAGTAGTTTATAGGCAAAGATCTTTGCATCTTTGGGGCATTATCTAGAAAACATTGCTTTAATATTTCAAAATTTTGATGATATTAATATGCCAAGAGCTCTTTCCCTCAGATATTGCTTATTTCCATTAATGAGATAGATCTATGATGTTAGAATAGATCATGCTAGTTTTTAAAAGGTCATTAAAATATGTTTAACATTTATTCATATATATATATGTATTTATCACTTTATTAATGATTCTTTTGTCAAAGTTAAAGTTGACAGTGTATCAGTGTGTTCCTGAGGTTGAATATTTTTAATATATATAATGAATATTTCCTGTAAAACAAGCACCTAAAAATGTTCGATGGAAATAGAAGTTTATCTCATTCCTGGTTGCTAATTTTAAAGTAAGACATTATATACATATGTGCATTATAACAAATTATTTCAGAATGATCATTTATTAATAAATCAATGACAATGGACACACTCACTTGAATTTTCTCTGTTATCTAGAATATGTCTTATAGGAAAGAAAAAAACCCTCAGGGATAAGCATTTTACTCATAAAGTCTGAATCTACATGGAGAAAATGTTAAGTAGATTGTTGCAGTGACAACAATATTATAACAAAGAACACATGATAATTCCCTTTTGTTAGAATTGTGTGATAATTTTTCAGTCGAAATAAAATGATGTCTTAAATACTGCCTTTTGGAAACTATGGCTCTTCCTCTGACATGCTCAGAGTAACAGTCTTTGGTTGAAATTGGAGGCATAATTTGCAGATATATTTAACAATTTTAGCTATATTTTGGGTTGGCAAGCCACGATTCCAGAAAGTATCACATTTCTCATCTCTAAAATAGAATGAACTTTTAAATGAAATTGATAGCATTTGCCAAGCATAAATGCCAGTGATAATAAATAAAAGAAACAATGTGCCCCCACAACCCCACAACAACAGAACCCGCCAACTCAGAAAGGCAAAGAATGCCAGAAGAACAAATCAGAAATTCAATAGAGGAAATGATACAGGATTTCCGAAAAGAGTTCCGCGAGAGCCTGACCGAAATGAAGGAGCAAATAAGCAAGGCTCAAAAAGAAGCTCTGAAGGAAGTGAAGGAT
>PVJS01013730.1:0-41592 GCA_004027185.1 Glis glis | reverse complement strand
GAGAGAGAGAGAGAGAGAGAGAGAGAGAGAGAGAGAGAGACAGGGAGAGAGAGAGAGAGAGCGAGCTGAGGCTGGCAGCGAACCCGGATCCTCCGGTCTCCGCCTCCCAAAGTACTGGGATTACAAGCGTGCACCACCATGCCCGGCTCTTTTTTGTATTTTTAAATATGCTTTTCTTTTTGGGGTACTGGGGATGGAACCCAGGGGCATTCTACCTCTGAGCTACACCCCCAACCCTATTTTATTCTTTTATTTTGAAACAGGGTCTCAGTAAGTTGCAGAGGGCCTCACTAAGTAGCTGAGGCTGGCCACGAACCTGTGATCCTCCTGACTCAGTCTCCCAAGTACTGGGATTACAAGTGTGCGCCACCACACTTGGCTAAATATACTTTTATTGGTGAATTGTAATTATTCATCAAAATGAGGTACAGAGTGGTAGGAACATACGTGCACCCCACACTTGGCGTGTTTCCCTCTGAATTCCGTTCCACTCCCTCGCCTTCCCCATACGTGTCATTGCGATTGGTATTGATAGTATCATATATGTTCATAGCATTATTTGAACTGTTGTCTTCATCATGTCTCCTCCTCTAGACCCCCTCCATCGCTACACTGGAGTCTCTACTCCTCTATCGGAGGTCCCTTCTGCTACTTAATTTCTCTCTAGCTTCCACATATGAGAGAAACACGACTGTTTGCTTTCTGAGACTGGCTAATCTCACTTAGCATAATATTCCTTAGTTCCATCCATTTTCTTGCAAATGACATATTTTTGTTCTTTTTATATAGCTGAGTAAAATTCCACTGTGTGCATATACCACGGTTTTGTTATCCATTCATCTGTTGATGGATACCTAGGCTGGTTCCATAATTTGGCTATTGTGTATTGTGTGGCTATAAACATGGCTATGCAGGTATCGCTATAATATTCTAACTTCAGTTCCTGTGGAAAGATGCACAGGAGTGATATAGATATGGTGTTTCCACTTCCAATCTTCTTTTATTTTTTTGGCGGTACTACCTCTGAGCTACACCCCCGGCCCTATTTTTTATTCTTTATTTTGAAACAGGGTCTCACTAAGTTGCCGAGGGCCTAAGTAGCTGAGGCTGGCTGCGAACCCGATCCTCCTATCTCAGCCTCCCAAGTACTAGGATTACAAGCGTGCGCCACCATGCCCAGCATCCACTCCCAGTCTTCTGAGAAACTGCCACACTGATCTCCATAGCGACTTTTACTCAATGTCAACCTTACCTCTGGGCCAGTGTGAAAGTCGACCCTGGCTTCTCCTCTGAGAAGCTGTCCATCAATACCCCCTGGGCTGGGTAACAGGACCATCTTCTATGACCTCTTCATCTGCTTTGCCCACCTGACCCCACTAGTTATCACCCTGTCCTTATCCTAGAATCTTCAGCTGGCTCATCCTGGCTAGACTGGGGTTTTGAGAGTCAAGTCTGTGTTCAGTATTACATGTGTGGCTGTAATGGTGTAACCTGGGGCCTGGCCCCGAGGAAGTCAACAGAACTGCTAGGGAAGGACCAAAGGGAGGAAGGAAAAGAGGCAGGAAGGCAGCAGTATCTAAGGATTTCCAGGGGTGGAAGGCACATCTTTCAGCCACACGCTGCTTGGGCACATCAAGTAGCACAGGTGCGATGCTTGCGTTAGTCTGTACCTGCTTCCCCTTTTCCAAAATGAATGAGAGGCACAGTCCAGATTCCTGGGCACCCGGGCAGCAACTGTTGATTGAATAAGAGGAGGACGCATCTCTTGGGTGTTTGGGTCAGTCGGGAAAAGCCATCTGCTATTTCTCTTGATACTCCCACCAGTAATTTCCATACTAGGTCTTTCCTACCTGGTGGTCCCTACCTAAGTCCCCCTTTTGATGGAACCCAGCAGTGATCCAGGAAAATGTGGCACTGGATCCATGAGACTCCAGTGGCCGAACCGCCTGGAGTTGTTCCATCCATTTCCTCTTCTATCCCAAGGTGGGACACACATTTCAGTGACCCAAAGCCAGCTGCCCACACAAGCTATGGGGTCTGATGATCGTGTCCCCGCCCCCCACCTAATTATGATATGAGGTGACGTCATTGCCTGCTTCAAGGAAAAACTGTAAGAAATTGAGATGCTGCCTCTACCCTGATGCCACCCTGGGGAGAAGAATCCACAGACGAAATAGAAATAGTGAATTTAAAGGAATGATGGTCAAAAGCCTAGAATCCTCTGGTGTTCCTGTAAGCACTTACTGGGTGCTGACCACAGACCTGAGGAGTCTCTATGTGGGTAAGAGCGCTGGGCTCGGTCAGGTCTTAGAGGAAGGAACCTGTCAGGGAAGAGGTGCCCATTGCTACACTGGCTCAGCCAATTCCTGGGAAGCGAAGAAGGCACTTACTAAACGCTTTGTCTATACCTCAGCATAGTCTGGCTAGATTCTCTCACGACAGGTTGAATACCTCTTACGCAAAATGCTTGGGACCAGATGTGTTTCGGTTTTCAGATTTTTAAAAATATTTTGCAATATTTGCAATAATTTTGGAATATTTGCATATACAAAATGAGATGTCTAGCAATAATTATAAGCGATCATTCTAAACATTAAATTAATTTATGCTTCGTATGCACCTTATCCACATAGCCCGAAGGTAATTTTATACAGTATTTTTAGTGTGCCTTGTTCTGACTGTGATCCATCACCTGAGGTCAGGTGTGGAATTTTCCACTTGTGGTGTCATGTCAGCAGCTGAGAAAATTTTGGATTTTGCAGAATTTTGAATTTCAGGTTTTGGATTAGGGATGTTACATCAGTAATTTATATTTATTAGATCTACTTCTCATACATACATAAAAGTTTTTTTATTTTTTTATTAGTACATTGCAAACATACATCTTGAAGGATTTCAGGGTGGTTGACGTATACATGCACTCATCGGTCAATTAGCCCTCCCCAATTCCCACCCCCCACCTCCCCCTTCCCTCCTTCCCGTTTTCAGCGTAGTAGCTGACTTTGATATCTTTGTGTAAGTCCATCCTGTGCTCCAATTTGTTTCCTTCTCCTTCCCTCCCGTCTCCCCCAGTTAGTTCACCTTCTTCACTCATCTGAGGTTTTCTCTCTTTGTCTGTGGTCCCTCCTGTGCAGGGTCATGGCTCATCCTCCCCTGACCTCAGCACTGGGGTACTATGGGGCAGGGCTGGGAGCTCCCTCCTCCCCATATCCCCAGTGCCGGGGTGAGGGGTTCTCCGGGGGTGGGGCCAAGGGCTCACCCGCCCCACGTCCCCAGCACCAGTAGGGAATCTTCAGGGGTGGGGCCAGGGGCTCACCTGTCCCAAGTCCCCACCGCCAGAGGGTCTTCAGGGGCAGGGCCCAGGGCTCTCCTGCTCCACATCCCCAGCACCGGGGGGGATCTCGGGGGCGGGACCAAGGCCTCATCCATCCCGTGTCCCCAGTGCTGGGGGGAGGGGTTCTCTGGGAGCGTGGCCAAGGGCTCACCCGCCTTGTGTCCCTAGTTCTAGGGTGAGGGGTTCCCTGGGGTTGGGGACCAAGGGCTCACCCGCCCCGCATCCCCAGCGCCGGAGAGGGGGTGTCTCCGGAGGCAGGGCCAAGGATCACCCGCCCCACGTCCTCAGTGCAGGGGGGGAGGGGTTCTCCGTGGATGGGGCCAAGGGCTCGCCTGCCCCATATCCCCAGTGCCCGGGAGTCTCCAGGAGCGGGGCCAAGGGCTCTCCTGCCCTGTGTCCCCAGCACCGGGAGGAGGGGTGCTCCAGGGGTGGGGCCAAGGGCTCGCCCACCCCGCAATGACAGCACTGGGGGGAGGGATTCTCTGGGGGTGGGGCCGAGGGCTCACCTGCTCCATGTTCCCAGTGCTGGGGTTCTCCAGGGGTGGGGCCAAGGGTTCACCTGCCCCTTGTCCCAGAGATGGGGGGGTCTCTGGGGGCAGGGCCGAGGGCTTGCCCACCTCGTGTCCCCAGAGCTGGGGGTCTCCGGGGCTGAGGCCAAAGTTTTGCCCACCCTGAATCCCCAGTGCAGGAGGGGGGCCTCTGTGGGTGGGGCCGGGGGCTGACCCGCCCGTGTTCTCTGTGCTGGGCGGCTGGGGAGGGGGCCATGTCTCCTCTACATATGGCCTCAGTTCTGCGGTGTTCCAGGAGGATATTGGGCTGCTCATGGGGGGCTGTGGCTTACTGGCTCCTGTTCTCAGAGTTGGGCTGCTCCTGTGTATGGCCACCTCTTCTTTGTCTCTCCTCATCACATTTGTTGCAGGGGCAGAGGCTCACGGCCCATCCCTTGAAACCATCGTCGTTGTAGGTGCAGGTCTGGACTGACTTGGGCTTCATCATGTTCCAGAGTTGGTCGGTTTCAGTGGAGGTCTATAGTCGCTGGTTTCACAAGGATCTGCTGTCTCTTTGCTGTTGGTCTCCGGGAGTTGCGGTGTAGGTGTGGCCCCACATTTTCGTTGCTGAGCAGTTCCAGGGGGCCATGCTGTGTTCATCCAGGTCCTCAGTGCTGTGGTGTTCTGTGCCAGTGCTAGGCTACTCCAGGGGGGCCATGTTTCACCCACTCTTTTTCTCGGTGTTGGGGTGCTCCTATGCCTGGCCGCCTGATCCATGTCTCTCCACGTCACTTTTTTTGCAGGGGCTGAGGTTCGCATCCCACCCTTTGCAGTTGCCGCCATTGTAGGTGTGGATTTTGTTCAACTTGGGCTTCATCATAGCCCAATGTCAACTGCTTTCGATGCTGGGCTATAATCGCTGGTTTCACAAGAATCAGCTGTCTCCTTGCTGAAGGATTCTGGGGGCTGCCGTGCTGGGGTGGCTCAGCAAAGATGGCACCTTTGTCTCAGCTCTCCACTTACCAGATGAGATACTTTGCACTCCCTACCTCCCTCCACTCCTTCCACTGACTCACAGCCCTCTGCACTTTGGCTCTCATTATCTTGTTGAGTTTTGGCTGTCCTGCTTTTCTTGTTAAGAAGCAGTCTTCCCGCCATCCGGGCTGACTCTTGGAGCGCCAGCGACACGCTGCCTCTCTCTTTCCCACCATCTCGGTTCTCCCCTGTAAGACCTCTTTGGCTCTGGCCAGCTCCTGCTCCTTCTGTGCCAACTGGACCCTGAGCTCCGTGGCCGAGAGGACCTCGGGCCTTGCTGCCCTGAGACTCCTCCAGGTCCTTGGCCAACATTTCCTTCATCTGCTTCCTGGAGCCAGGACACCTCTTCCTGTAGGAGCACGGGCTGGCCGCAATCACCATCTGCTGGAGCCGGGGGTGTCCAGGCCTGGGGCCAGTCGTCGGGCCCTGCTGCATCTGCGCACAGCTCTCAGGCTGTGGGCCCGGTGGTCACGTGGGCCCCACCCAAATATATTTTTAAAAATGGTTGATTATAATGCATCAATAAAAGCATATAATAAAAAAGTGCTCTCTATATACCTTTCTTTTCTTTTTTTTTTTTGGTATTGGGGATTGAACCTAGGGGCATTCTACAACTGAGCTACACCCCAGTCCTTTTTATTTTGAAACAAGTTCTTGCTAAGTTGCTGAGGGTCTTGTTAAGTTGCTGAGGTTGGTCTGGAACCTGAGATCCTCCTGCTTCAGCCTCCCAGTACAGCCTCCTAGACTCTAATGGGATTATAGATGTGTCCCACCGTGCCCTGTTATATCTTTTACTTCATTAAAAAGGATTCACAATTTGGTATAATTGGAAACATTTTTGAGTATTGCCTGAAAACTTGTAAACATTATTCAGAATGCCTTGGGATGGGCCAAAACCAAGACCGGTTCTCAGAGAGCTACAAGCACTTGCCTGGAAGCCGACCCTGAAGGTTGCAGCTCATTTAAAGGAACCAGCCCCAACCCAAGAGTTAGGGCAGGCAAGCACCTGGAATGGTAAGGGCCACCCTGAACTCGGGAGTATTTAGAATTCATTTTTTCATTAATGAGTGCTTCTGAAAGTGCACTGTCCCTAATTCCCTTCTTTGAAAGATGGAAACTAATGTGCAGTTAATTAAATGTTGTGTTGATCTGCAAGCCCAGCGCTCTCAGAAGCCTTGGGGAGGTGGAGGCAGGTTTAGAAATTAAACAACGGGAGGGCTGGCTGTCCCTGATCTGACCACAGAGCAGTCGGCACTGTTTGCTGCAGAGACCTGGGAGGCCTTCGAGGGGCCCCTGTGGCCAGGACCCACTCCTGGGCCTCGCGACTTCTGCCCAGCTCTGTTTACAGTAGAGAGGACCAGATCCCAGTCCACAGGTCCAGGCCTTGGGAGAGAGGAGGCTGGCCCAAGCCTCCACCTCTCTCCTGGTTGCTCTACGCTCGCTCAGAGGCATTTTTCTTTTTCTATTTTTGAGCACGTCTTTGTGCTGAGAAGATCTGTGTCATGTTGAAGTCCTTTTCACAACAAACTAAAAGTACCTGCAGGCTTTTTTTTGGTTTGTTTGTTTTTGGCAGGGCTGGGGATTGAACCCAGGGCCTCATGCATGCTAGGCAAGCACTCTACCACTGAGCTACATCCCCAGCCCCCCTGCAGGCTTTTTATGTGCAGTCACTTACTAGGGGGAGCAGCAAAGCCACTGAGGCAGGTTTACTCATGTGAAATAAAAATGCTAGCAGGACTGGGTGAGGGGCACGTGGACATCCACGCTGGGCTGGTGTGCAGGGTGCTGGATGGAAATGCAGAAGTACTTAGAATGGAGATTGAATGGGGAAAGGTCACCAGGCTTATCATCTCTTGCTCCCATTTTTTTTCTAGAAAAAATTTTTTTTGAATTGACACATAGTCATGCATATTTCTGGGGTGCAGTGTGATAGTTTGATACATTGCATGATGATCAAATCAAGGCAACTGGCATTTCTGTCTCCTTAAAACCATCATCATTTCTTCGTCCTTGGAATCTTCGAGCTCCTCTCTATCTCGTTCTTTATAAAATAGATAATAAATTGCCGTGAACTGCAGTCGCCCTTCTGTGCTGTGGAACGCTAGAACTTATTCCTCCGATCTCGCTGTGTGTGGTAGATGAGGAAGTACATTCAGGAAACCGAGTAGCTCGATTTTGCAAAAGAAAGTATGGTTTGCTCCAAAGACGTAGCGCCTGTTAACAGTGAGACACTTATCATCCATTTGGCCCCGACTAAAGGCACAACTTATGTGGTTACCAAATGACAACTTTCAAGGCTATCTGCCACCTGAGCCCGCCTCCCTCGGCCCCACGCGTGGCTCCAACAAAGCCCCATCACTCTGCAAATATACTTGCTTATCATTTTGGCCTTGAACCCTTTCCTCAGGACTCTGCCCTGTGGTCATCTTGGTCACGTGCCCCCCAGAGCTGGCAGACCCAAGGGTCGACTTCTATGCCAGAGCTCTCTTCTTATTATGAATAAAAATTTTTAAACCTAAGCTGATAAACATATTTTTTCACACTGAATTCATCAGGAATACATTAACATTTTCGAAAAGGTAAAGACAGAAAAAACGAAAGAATTGAAGGGAGAACATTAGGATGTATTTGGCCATTAGGATCCCTGTTTCCCTCAGCTCCTGTTCCTGAGCCAGAACGTCGCCCCACATAACTAACAGGCTGGGAAGGAGCCTATGGAATAATGATCGCGTGTCCCCGCGTGTGGCGTGTGTGCAGAGCCATTCATCCTAAGAAGAAATATGGAGCGAAAGCACACAGCATGTTTAGCATAGGTTCCGTAAAAAGGATCCAGGCAAAACAGGCTTTGCAACATTAGTTATGATCATATATGGAAAAAGCAGCTACTTTCTGGGGTGACATATGGCTGAGTTGGTACCATGCCCAGGAATCTCAATGTCCCCCCCGGAAGGGTGAGCCCTGGCTCCATCCTGCACCCACGTCGGCCGAGGGACCAACAGCACAGGACCCCGGTGAAGAAAATACATCCACCTGTGCCAAGACCGAAGCTGCTGTGGCCCTGGCAGTTGGCAAGTGCCAAGGTTCCCTTCTGTGACAATGACTTTTCCTAAATCAGAGAAATTATGAATGGAGCCCAAGCCCATCTGCTTAAAATTCAAGCCCAGTGCCATTCCATAGTAAACAACAGCGACAATGGCCACAAACGCTGAAGACGACTTTTATCCTAAGGGCGCTGACACTTTTAAAGGATGAAATTTTCACCATGTTCTGATACTATTCTATAACCAGGATACTCACTTCTTACAGAGCCCAGCAAAGGAATGGAAAGAAGACAGGATGTGACCAGGTGCGGGTGTGACAGCCGCCTATCTCTTCATTCATACAGCTGACAATTAATGCAATGAGGTCTCTCAAGGACCAACTCTGAGATCAGCACTGAGGACACTGGATGATCCTATCTCCAAAAAATCCGGAGGGGAAGGAGACGCTTCAAGGGAGTGAGAAGAGTCCCAGCAGCTGGCTTTGGAAAGTCAGGAAGGACTCGAAGCTTCGATGTGACCTTGGGCACTGGATGGAGGTGGAGCGGGGCTCACTGTGCTGAGGATACCCACTCGGCCGCTGCCTAGCGGTCTATCCATGACGGAGCCCTTCTGGTCTCTACTTCCTGACTCCTCAAGTGGAGACGGCAACGTCTCCTCCCTGTGACGCTGAGGATTCAATGGGGAAGTCTAAGAGTGTGGAGGGCCCCTGGCGCTCCTGAGGGCTCAGTAGGTTCAGTGTTGTTGGGGGGCTCAGGAGCCTGGGCAGAGGAAAGCAGCCCGGGGCTGGGCTGTGGGGGTCACTAGTGGTCTTCAGCAGGGGACACACTATAAGATTAGTGCTTCATCAAGAGCACTCTGGAGACATTTGTAAATGGATTAGAAGAAGGAAGGAGGGTCTGCCTTGAGCTGGGGGAAGGAGAGGGAGGAATGAGTTGGAGACTTGCTTGGAATGTAAAATAGGAAGGGTTGGAAATAGGAAAGAGGGATGGAGAGAGAGAGAGAGAGAGAGAGAGAGAGAGAGAATATCAGAGGTAGAGAGGAAGAGAGATAAGATAAGTGAGACAGAGAAGCACAGAGAGACAGAAACAAAGAGGGATGAGAGAGACAGAAAAAAAGAGAGCTAGAGAAATGGAGGAGAGGCAGACACACACACACACACACACACACACACACACACACACACACAGAGAGAGAGAAATGGAGAGAAAGAGAGAGAGAGAGAGAGAAAGAGAGATTGTGATGGCGATGACATTGTATGAATTAGTGAAGCCGCAGTAGGAAGAGGGGAACGGCAGGACTTCATTCAGGAGAGGACCCACTCCCGTGATCGTGAGCAATGTGCTGAATTAGATGTTCTTACCCCAACCAGAAAGGTCTTGCTGAGCTGGCTCCTGTAGTCCTGGTCCCCAGCACCAGACAGGCTCTCCAGCATCCTCTCAGGGACATTTGTCCCCGTGTCCTGTGCCCAGATCAGAGCGAGGCTGAGGAGGATGCAAGCGTCTGTCATGTCTGTCCTGGGAATGGGAGAGGAGTCAGAGGATTCGGTCATCTCAGAGGATGTCTCGGCTGGGTGACCCGTTCCCTAACATGGCCACAGAGGACGAGGGGTCCACACAGGGCCCGTCTTTGGTGCTCCCCTCCCCTCTGGCCCTGGGGCTTCAGGATGTGGCATCAGGGGGCTCTCTTTGGCGCCCCCACGGCACCTGCCCTGGAGATTTCATGGGCCACATGTCCTCATGACCTGGTGCGTGTGCTCACTCACCAATCCTTGGCACTGAGCTCTGCCAGGCACAGGGAACAAATATGGTGACCCGCACAGCTGGGGCCTCTGTCCTCACCGTACTTGGGGCTGGAAAGGAGCTGTCTAATCCTTTGTGTCAACTGTGGCCTGAGGGGTCTAGTCTCTGGCTAGTGGCCTTCCGGGCAAGCAGTAGGACCCATTTGAGGACAGCGGCTCCTGCTCTGTGTTGGAGACGCAGCTGCCCTGTCCTCCCATAGTGCTTGTCTAGGCCCTGGGTCTTCTTCTTCCCTGGTGGTGCTCCCTGAGTCCTCTTCCAGATACCATCTTGGCTTCTCAGGTTATCTCCTTGAAAAAAAAATTCATATAGCACAGATGACTGCAGCCTTCTACTATTTCTGCCAACTTTAGGATAATTATGTGAGCCTGATATTAAGTCACATTTGCAGGTAGAGGAAGTCGTGTCCAGAGACACCTAGATCTTGTTTCCATCCTAAGTGTAGCTTTTGGTCAGTTAGCTACAGGGCTATTGATGAGAAGTAGGAAATGCATTCAAAAAGCAAGTTGTAGCCCCAGTGCCATAAAAATAAATAAATAGATATAAAAAAGGGATTCAGTCATAACGCTTGCTCAAGGGTCTGCATTGCTGGATTGGCCTTGTCATCCTGACATTTCAAGGGGTCTGTGCATCTGAGTTGGCTGTGTGAACCAGGAGCCCCAAGGCCCTATCCTTCCCAAGCATGAAGATGGAGACAGGAGAAGCGGGCTTTTTCTCTGTAGAAAGTCAACTACTATGCTAAACAAGAGAAGGAGGGAAGGAGGAGGGATGGGGGGTGGGAATTGGGGGAGGGATAATTGACCGATGTGTGCATGTATACTTCTACCACCCTGAAACCCATCAAGATGTACGATTACAATGCACCAATAAAAAAAGAAAAAAAGAAAAAGAAAAGAAAAAAAAGAAATGTGACCAAGGGGTATAGCTCATGGAGTGAATGACACTCTGGGGCCTTTGACCCTCTGCAGGGACATGCACTGGTCTGTGGTTAGCTGGGAGCCACCACCTCAGTGGACACCTGGGCCTTTCCTAGTAAGGGTGTAGGCAAAAGGGACTTGGGGTGAAGTCCTCTGTCACCCAAAGGCCGTGTACTATTTTGACTTTGAATTGCTTATTTTTACAAGCCAATACATTTATTATATATTGGGATCCCCTTGCAATTTAGACCTAAAGACCTGCAAGATTTATTATTCACACCTCTGCAGAGTTTTAATCTGCTTGGGGTGGGAACTGTCGCTGTCAATCTGTGTATTTCATGCAGCATCTAAATGTGACGCACATGTAGCAGGCTCCACCCCAAAAAGTACTTTCATACCTCTTTTACCCTAATCATGAGCTTGGGAGGGATGTGTGGTTATTGTCATGTTTGCTGTGTAGCTGAAAAGTGGGTAACTTGCTCAGGACCTCACAGCTGGCCAGTGAGGTGACATCTTTGCCTGGAACATCCTCTCTATCATCCTGTCCACAGGGAAGTCAAGGAGGTCCTGGGAAGAGGTGTGGATGGCTGACTTTGAGACATTGTCTTGCTGCGTTTCCTCTTTCTTCCTCTGGAGAAGAAGCGAGGCCAGGCCCTTGCAGAGAGATGTGATTGCACAGAACTGGTAAAGCCATCCAGGGGAGTATGGCCTGGCTCTCTTTGGTGACACGTACTAATGTCCCAACAGTCATCATCAGGAAGCCCTTTTTTCCTATTGCTCTGAAATTCTTCCCACTTAAGTTTGAGCCTTTAAGTTTCAGCTTTGCACCGCCTACTAGATGAAAATGAAAAACAGCTGGTTGCAATATTCTGTGTGCAAATCCACAGTTCCTTGGGAAATGAACACACACACACACACACACACACACACACACACACACACACCCGAACAACCTGATTCCTCGATAAGACTTCGCTACAATCTAGTGAAAAGCTCAGCGTTTCTTGCCTTTAGGATTATTTTCCCCCCCTTTGGAAACTATTTCCCAGATAAAATACAAATTAACTTTCCATTTTTCAAAAACAATATTTCCTAACAGATAAAGTTTCCATTTGTATATTTTATAGTGAAGTAGTAGGTATTCTTAACTCATGGAGTTTTAGATGTCCTGGCTTCTAAACATTGAAAATTATGAGCTAAACCCTCTTCCTATAGAAATCTGTACCATAAACTGAGTGTGGTGGTGCATGCCTGTAATCCGAGTACTTGGGAGGCTGAGACAGGAGGATTGCATATTTGAGTTCAGCCTCAGCAACTTAGTGAGACCCTGTTTCAAAAAAAAAAAAAAATAGGGCTGGGGATTTGGCTCAGAGGTAGTATGCTACTGGGTTCAATCCCCAGTACCAAAAAAGAAATCCATACCACAATAATAATCACAAGTTCTTGGGAGGAATGTGTCTATGATCTGAAGAGTTATATAATATGGTCTCCCTGAATCTTAAGGCATTAAGGTTTTTAAATTTAGAACAACGATAACAATTTGTACTATACGAGAAAAGCTGCTCTGTCCTGTTTTTACTCCTATTTTGGGTGACTTTTGAGTGTTTTTATGAGATCCTATTCAGAAAGGAATTAAACTCTTCCAGTAAACATTGATTTCCAGTTGGGCAATATTTGAAGCTATGACCTGGGGTGCGCCGGGGGTGAAGTCAGGGAGGTGGGGAAGGAAGGAGGAATCACTTGGAACCAAACCAAACCTGCCACGCTCCCTCTCCACTTCCTCACACCCGTGTCCCCTGAACTGTCCTTTCCAATCACAGCTCCCAGCAAAGAGCAGGAGGTGAGGACGCAGGTGTGTGGACGCCCCGGAGCTGGGTGCAGACTCCTGGAGGGCGCGAATCACTACTGATTTTCTTCCAAGGGCAGGAAGGTCAGAATGCTGAGCAGGAGAGAAGCAAAGGAGAGAGGGCAGAAAAGGGAGAAATGGAGGGAAAAGCACAGAGAAAGGAGAGGAGAAAGGGGCAGGGTGCAGCTGTCAGTGGGGAAAAGAAGCCGAAAACAGCAGATACCACCTTGGGCTGCTGATACCTCCTTAGCGGATTCACTCCTAACGGAGTTACCACATGCTCACCTGACCCCTGGATGGGATTAGGGACACACACACACACACACACACACACACACAGATGCGCATCAGCTCCCTGACATCTCCACTGTGTCCCTCCATCCCAAACTCACTGAACTGATTCCAATCTCTTTACCCTGTTCCTCCGCTGGCCTCCCTCCCTGCCCACTTCCTCCCCTGGGGACCCCCAGCAGATACCCCATCCTCCTGGCTCTTGCTTCCTGCCCGGCCCACCTCCCCGGCTGCCCCTCCTGCCTGGAACCTGGACTTTTGCTGCCTAGAAGGGTCTGCAGTTTCCCTAGACACACCGAGCTCCTGCTCTGCAGGGCACAGGTTGCTTCCCGAGTCTAGACTAACAGAAACAGCTATCGCTACATGGCTTGTGTGAGTGAGTGCCAGGTGTGGGCTCAGCCCTTCACCTACACAGCCCATTGAGGGGGCGCCTGGCACATCCCCATTTCCAGAAGAACAAATCAAAGTCTCGCCAGGTTAGCAGACTTAAGGGCAGTGTTGCCTGCGTGGAAAGGCATATTAGAAAAGGGAAGGGAGGGGGGAAGAACTACTATACATTTAGCACCTACTGTATTCCAGACTCTGCAGGCATGCATGGGCCTTCCAGGTCGAAGACGCCATGATTCGAATGCTAAGTTGTCATCGTTTTTTCCTAGGCTAGAGGATTTTGATCACTGTGGAGTCAAGAAGAGAGACATCTTGTTGTCTGCAGATTTTATGCATTTGTTTCTTAAGCCGCAGTGTTTTCCGGTTTGAGAAGGTAAAGGCGTCTCGCTCACCTGTCCCCTTCCCCGTTGTCAGTCTTCTTTTCGGTCCCTTGGCTGGCAGCTGTTTTCTGCCTTTGAGTCACACAGAACCGCTTGCAGAAAGAGCTCTAGAGAATTCGAGAAGAAAGGGGAGGGAGGAGAGACAAAGGTGTGCTTTTTTTTTTTCTGAGAAGCAGAAAAACAGAAGGAGAGAGGTGTCATCGCGGTCAGGTAACACGCCCCTCTCTCAGCCCAGCAAGTTCTTCCTCAGTTTTGAACATCCCTTTGGGGACGGGGACATGAAAGTGGACCGCAGGTCAAAGGCAGGAATTAGGGTCTCTGAGGTCCTCTGTTGGGTAGCCTCCCTTCGCCTTCATGCCTCTCCTTCCCTGGGAGCAGGTGCAGTGGCCGTTCACCATTCCACACACATCTATGGCCCCTGGATGACAGCTTCACACCTTTCTCCAACCCATTTACATTTCAAACCGCCACCTGCCTGCTCCTGATTAATTATTTAGTAACCTGGCCACTCTTGAGCATTTGTGAGCTCATATTTCACGTAAAAGGTCCAATCCTTTTTTTTAAAAATCCAAATCTTCCTTCCTGGAGTGTATTTTTCTACATGAAACACCCTGGCATTGCTCTGGCAGCCTCACACCCAATGCATTGGTACCCCTTTTTGCAGTGTGGGTACCTGGCCTAGATCTGCCTGTCCGGCTTCTTTCCTGCAGACCTCAAACCTTGGTCAACTCCATTTTTTTTTCTTTTTGTAGTCCTGGGGATTAAACCCAGGGGAATCCTACCTTTGAGCTACATTTGCAGCCCTTTTTATTTTTTTTAATTTCGAAACAGGGTCTCACTAAGTTGTTGAGGCTGTCCTTGAACCTGCAATCCTCCTGTCTCAGCCTTCCAAATATTGGGATTACAAGTGTGTGCCATCTGGCCTGGCTTCAGCTCCATTTTTTAAACAAGTAAATAAAGGGGTTCAGAAACCACAGAGTCAAGGTCTGTCTGTCTTTAAGTTGATGGTATCTGAGTGGAGAAGTGGAAGGGAGATGAGCTTTAGAATTCAGGAGGATGTTGGGCGCGGCCTGGGCTCCAGCACGCCTGGCAGTGTGAGATGTTGGTGAGTAGCACGCTCTGGGTGTTCCTGCCTTCCTTTGTACGTACAAGGGCTATGGACTGTCAGGTATAGGTGAGTAGGGTGTTGAGAGGAAAGGATGAAGTAGAAACAAGAACAATACAGATTGAGTTCAGAATGGGAGACAGGTGTTGCCCTGACTCTGAAACGGTCCACGTGAGACCAGTTGGCTAAGATTGCTCCCTGAACAACAATTAGGTTGTTCACTACAGTGATTTATGTATTTATTTATTTTTTGTGTGTGTGGTATTGGGGATTGAACCCAGGGGCATTCTACCTCCGAGCTACATTCCCAGCTCCTTTTAAATTTTTTTATTTTTATTTTTATTTTTATTTTTATTTTTATTTTTATTTTTATTTTCAGAAACAGGGTCTCACTAGGTTGCTGAAAGTCTCACTATTTGCAGAGGCTGACCTCAAACCTGCAGTCCTCCTGTCTCAGCCTCCCAAGTACTGGGATTACAGGGGTGTGCCCCCACGCCCAGCTGTGATACCTTTATCCTACATAAAATTCCTACCTGTCGTACTGATGTGAGGAGGTGGAAAAATTCCACGGCAAAAGGGAATTTCAGGTTTGGATCCTTCGAACTTTCGAATTCTCATTCTGACACTTATTAGTTGTTGTGTACTTTTGTAGAGAATGTTTTATTTTCCTGGATCTCAGTTTCATCTTCTGCATAATGGTTCCAATAAAATCCAACTCAGGGAGATATTGTGGCAACAATTAAAGAGCTAATGTGGTTAAACACCTGGCACATAGTGGGTGGTCAAGAAATGATTTTTCTCTTCCTCTTCCCCTTCCTCCTCCTCCTCCTCCTGCTCCTCCTCCTCCTCCTCTTCTTCTGGAACTGGGGACTGAAACCAGGGGCATTCTACCTCTGAGCTACATCCCTGGCCCTTTTTATTTTATTTTTTTTTATTTTGAACAGTGTCTTGCCACGTTGCTGTGGGTCTTGCTAAGTTTCCCAGGCTGACCTGGAACCTGAGCTCCTCCTGTCTCAGCCTCCCAAGTACTGGGATGACAGGAGTGTGCCACCATGCCTGGAGATTTCCTCTCTTAACATTAGAATAAATATTGTTCATAAATAAGCTCTGATCAGTTGAGAGAGAGAGAGAGAGAGAGAGAGAAAGGGAGAGAGAACAGGAGAGAGAGAGAGAGAACGGGAGAGAGAGAGAGGAAGTTCTGGCTTTTCTATGTTGTTATGAAGAGTATTATTAGACTTTAAAGAACACAGGACACGTCCTTTGTCAAATGAGAATAATCTATCTACTCTTATTCTTTTTTTGGCAAGCAGAAAATAAAAAATTAAAATAAAAAGCAGCTGGGTGTGGTGGAGCACGCTTGTAATCCCAATACTTGGGAGGCTGAGACAGGAGGATTGCAGGTTCGCGGCCAGCCTCAGCTACTTAGTGAGGCCCTCCACAACTTAGTGAGACCCTGTTTCAAAATAAAGAATAAAAAATAGGGCTTGGGTGTAGCTCACAGGTAGAATGCCCCTGGGTTCAATCCCCAGTACCACACACACACACACACTAAATAAAAAGCAGAGCACAACGGACATCTATTCTCCTGACACATTGCAATTTGCCTCCCTGCTTTACAGTTTTTGGAAACTGAAAGTCCATCTGTTTCAAAGACTTATTCTAGGTTCTAGAAAAGAAAACACCGTCTAGGTCTGGCAAAGCTGTTTGGCTTGGCTGACTTCAGCCCCCTTGTAGGACTTCCTTCTGCCAGCTTGTGCATACAGCTGCGAGGCTGATTTACGGCCGCCTCTGCCCCGGTAGGTTAACCCCAGTGCGGGTCACTCTGCTCCGTTAATTGTATCCTAACCTCCCCCTGCTCTTCGGCAGTGAAATCACATCAGAGGAGGGAGCAGCTAGATGCACGTTGCACATCAACGCCCACATGAAGAGCGGCCACGATGCCCGGGACACCAGCGCACCCGCCCCTGCATTGCAACACTCCCGGGTTAGTCCCAGCGCTGCCCTCTATGGCTCCCATGTCCCTCAGCAGCATGGCGGACTCCACAGCTCAGGGGTGAGACCTGTGCTCAAAGACCCTCAAGTCTTGATTTATTTCTCAGTCCACTCTTTCTTGTCCCCTTGGCTAAGGAGTTCTAAAGAACACGCTTTCTATTTTGTTCATGTGTCCAATAAGAGGCAGAGAAGCCGGGCGTGGTGGCGCACACTTGTCATCCCAGTACTTGGGAGGCTGAGACAGGAGGATCGCAGGTTCATGGTCAGCCTCCGCGACTTAGCGAGACCCTGTTTCAAAATAAAATAGCGCTGGGGGTGTAGCTCAGAGGGAGAACAGAACGCCCTTGGGTTCAGTCTCCAGCACCAAAAAAAAAAAAGCAGCTTTTTGGCAATAGGTGGCGTTGACTATCCAGATGTAAAACAACAAAAGAAATTGCATCTATTTCCTGTCTTGGATGCAAAGGCCATCGGATTGCCAATGTCAGACACTCAAGTAAATTTCTAGGCCCTTAGAGGGGAGGAAGGCATGGGGCTCCAGGTCTCGCTGGAGACAGCCTGTCCTGGCTTGGGCGGGACTCCGGGAAGAGGCAGAGGCCAGGGCAGACTGAGTCCAGGGAGGGTGAGACCCAGGAAGCCCCTGTCAGTCTTCTCTCTCAGCTGCTTTCCATGCAGCACCACCCACGCACCCCCCACCCTGGGCCAGGTGACACCCGAATCACCCTACCTACCGCATGGCAGGGCCTTCCGGTGTTGAGGTTGCAGAAGGCAACTCTCAGTGCCTGTGTTTCCTTAATTGACCCAGAAGGAGATCTCTGTGCCTATTTTCTAGAAGCTCTTAGGCGGATTCCAGGGGACGATACCTGTTAAGGCCAGCGAGAGAGCAGCTGGAATGCACAAGATGTTAGAAACATCCCTGCCAGTTACATCAGGGATGAGATGGAATCCCAGTGCCAAACTCTCCTCCTAGAGGAGGGCGGGGGCTTGCAGCAGTCATGAAGCGGGGTGGCATGGGGGGTGCTGGCTGGGGCCTCTTCCTTCCCTTACTTTCTCCTCCTCCACCTGGGTAAGGCAGCACGATCCTGTGCACCAGCAGCTGGTACCTCCCAGACCCGGTACTTGTGGTGGAGGAGCTGTCTGAATGTGCCAGGTGGCTGCTGCCAATCCGCCCGCTATAAGGAGTCGCCCTGAGTTTGGTAATCTTTGCAAATTGATGCTCACCCAGGAGGAAGACTGGGTGAGTAATGGAGAGGGCTGGGCTTATGTTTGGAGACTTTTTGGTGAAGGGAGGCCACAGCTTTTTTTCAAATACTATAATAACAATAATTATTATTGTTGTTGTTATTATTATTATTATTATTATTCTTGTTTTGGTACATAATCCCATGGCATAGGTGTCCCTATGGCTACTGCTCAGGAAAATGGTGAAGCTTTGTCTGGGTTCCCCCAAGCTGCACTCCCCCCCCCCATAAAAAACAGATTTATAGCTGGGCGTGGTGGCGCACGCTTGTAATCCCAGTACTTGGGAAGCTGAGACCAGAGGATCTGAGTTTGCGGCCAGCCCTAGCTACTTAGTGAGGCCTCTGCAACTTAGTGAGACCCTGTTTCAAAATAAAGAATAAAAAATAGGGCTGGGGGTGTAGTCCCTGGGTTCAATCCCCAATACCTCAAAAAAAAAAAAAAGATTTGTGAAAATTGTTACTATAGCCAAGCAAGATGGACAACAGCAGGACTGACATTCCATCTTCATTTTGAAGAACACATAAATGGGAGTGAGATTATAACACTGTTAAAATAAGATTAATGCTATAATAAATGCTAGCATCCCAGAACAATTGAATAGAAATATAATGAATAGCCAGGGCCGGTAAGCGGAAATGTCATCAATGGCCACATAGGTAGAGTAAGTTACTACCTTTGAGGATTGAGTGAGCCTGGGTAAAATGAGATCCAGAATAATAGTAGCTCTAGCAAGATAGAGATTTTTTTCTCTTTTATATAAAAATCTGGGTGTAGAGGGTCAAGAGCTCTGTCGGTCCCACGCCCTCCACTCTTTTTTCTCTCCTCTGAGTGATGGGGACTTTACTTGCTTCATACCTTAGACTCCTGTGATGTCTACCATCCATATTTTTTTTTTTGTGGTTCTCTGTGGGCTTCCATGCCAAAGGACAATTCTTGGCCCAAGATAATTGCTCCAGTGCCACCCATCACACCCGTAAGAAAGAAGGATTGACAAGAAATGGCCAATCCTCCTGTTTCTTAAGGAAAGTTCCAGAAGCTGCATCGCAATACTTTCACCTGTATCTCATTGGCCAGGCCTCATTTTAGAGCCATACCTATTCTGTTGACTAGTGCCTACAAAACTGAGCACTATGGAAGAAGTAGAGAATATACTGGTCCCTGCTGATGGCCTCTGCCTTTTGTGCAATTTCTGGATTTGGGGGGTTTATCTTCTGCTTTCCCCTACCCTCCCCTATCCCCCAGTCCACTTCATGGATGGCTAAAATTTCTCAACAGGGGTTGAGTTTTTCATCAAGGCCGCGTCAAGTAGGCCCTCTCATGCTGTGACCTCCTCCAGGTTCCTGGAGGGTTTCTGGAGTGGGTTCTTATTCCTGCCAGTATTTCCCAGCCCTGCCTAGCTGATATCATGGTGCTGTGTCTCCAAGATGCCATCTTTTTTTTTCTGTCATCCATGTGTTAGTCAGCTTTCTGTCATCCTTGCATAATACCGTAGATAGTCAAGTTGTGAAGAGGAAAGGTTTGATTTGGCTCATGGTTTCAGATGTTAGTCCATGGTTGGCTGGCTCCATTGTTTCTGGCAGTGCGTCAGGGCCTGGAGAGTATGGCGCGACCAACAGGCTCACTTCATAGCAGCCAGGAAGTGAAGAAAGAGAAAGAGGAGAGGTCAGGGTCCCCATATCCCCTTCAAGAGCACACCTCCAATGAACTAACATCTTCCTGCTAGGCCCCACCTTTTCAAGCTCCCACCAGTGCTCGAAACTGCCAAGCTGAGGACCAGCTTTAGCACGTGGGCCTTTGGGGAGCCTTGCGGATCTACATCGTAACCATCCACATTTACAGAGGGCAGTAGCTATTATAGCAGCCAGCGTTCACAGAGGCTTACTATACACCAGTGCTTACACTCGGTTTTATATTCTTTTTCTCATTTAGTCACTAGCACAACGCTGGGAGATATGTGCTCTTTACAGAGACAAGAAGTGACACAGGGACACAGGCTAGCATGATCGTATGCCCTCACCCTGGTTCTAACCAATGCCGTCACCCTGCCTCTCCTTTTTCCTGTATGGTCTCTGCCACCAGTCCCACTTGATTAGGTAGGAAATTGGGTGATTAAGTGTAGACCAGGCACCATGCTGATTCCTGTGGAAGAGGCACACTTCCCTGGGTGCATGTGTGTTGGGGGTGGCGGTGAGGGGGAAGAAGCTAGTTGAAATTCTCAGATGATGTGAGCTCCCTGGAGGCTGGAGTCGGCGTGCTTCACTGTAGGTGTTCAGCAGATGTGAGGTTAAGACACTAGAAGGGGCCTTGTAAAGTGAGCTCCTTCCACCAGCCACCCTCCTTACCTGCGGCTGGGCTGCGGGGCTTCAACAGTCCATAGCCAGGAGGGTCCAGGCCATTTCTGCAAGAAAGCCGGGTTGTCTGCTGGTCTCCTGCTCTGGAGAATCTGCCTTGGGAGAGCTCAGTCGCTCCTGCAGTTCCTCTTTCTCAGCGCCCCAACTACCTCTTGCCAGCTCACACCATTGATTTTCATAGCAGGTCACTCTCAACCCTGCCATTTCTGAGTTTAGTAGCTTTATCAAAGACTAGGGGAGGGGGATCCCACAGAAGGGTTCCCATCCCAGGAAACGAGGCATTCTACTGATCTCTGAGCCTCTGTCCTCTCCCCTCCGGAATAACTCCAGCTTTACCTGTCTAACACATGATTCCTTAGCATTCCCAAATTTTATACTGAGCCACCACCTCTAAGAGTGTTTTCCTCCCCAAAAGCTGATTTCCCAGGCTGTAAGAGATTCTGGAGAATCAATTTCTTCCTCTTGTTACTATTGATGTTTTGGTGGCTGGATAGGGATGGCAGAAATTAATCTCTACCTCCAGGTGAGGAAGCGGTGCCTGAGGCTTCTGGACGCAGTGGCGAGAAGCCTCATGTGAGCAGGGAAGGTGGGGCCTGGCGATCACCAGGAGCCCGTTGTCCCTGGAGCTATGGGACTATGCTGCTGCTCTTCAGATGGGACAGTTGCTAACAACTGTGATGATGGCCGATATGGAAACATCTGCTTCCCAGCAAGGAGTTTGGCTGTTGGTGAAAGCTGTAGAGATGGGTTGTGCTTACTGTGTCTGAGTATCCATTCCTCAGCACACGGGACGGCTCCAGGCTACCCTGAAAGTAGGTCCAGGTCATCTAACGAGTTCTGCCCTATGGCCTGAGAGTGGACGGGAGTGTCATTTTCTTTCCAAGGCCATTAAGAGTTTCCAACGCTCTCTCTCCTACCAGAAGCCCTGTGTTGAAATGATAATATAAAAAAAATGGAAAGAAAGTGGGCATTGTGGTGCACACCTGTAACCCCGGTACTTGCGAGGCTCAAACAGGAGGACCCACAGGTTCAAGGCCAGTCTCAACAACTTAGTGAGTCCCTCAACAACCTAGTGAGACATTAAAAAAAAAATTGAAAAAGAGCTGGGGGTATAGCTCAGAGGTAGAATGCCCCTGGGTTCCATCCTTGGTACCAAGAAAAATAAATAAATAAATTAAATAAATAAATAAATAAATGTGGAAAGAGCTTGGATCTGAGACAGCAGATGGAGGAGAGCCCTGCTCATCTGCATGGGGCTTTGCAAGAGTGACATATAAACTTCTATTAGGTTGAGTTCCTGAACATTCGACCTTTATTTGTTACGCGAGCACAGCACAGAGTGTCCAACAAATAAAGATAATGTAGAATTTATATAGATTTTACGCAGCTCTTCCACTGGGAGACTCCTGAATGTCTAGTAGATTCTAAAGGCTCGGAGGTCAGGGAGTGTCCGAGAATGAGAAGAATGAATTGATGATTTTTATTTTTTCATTCACTCTATTCTGTTGTTTATTTTCTTAAAGGATGATCATTTCAAAGGGACTGGGCAATAAGGTGACGCGTACTGAACAGAAACACCAACAGACAGAATTGGAGAGAAGCGTTTGTAGGACAGTTTCTGGAAACCCCATGCCTGGGCTTACCTAATTGATATGCTGTCCTGAACAGCTCAGCCCGACCTGGTGCTCCCGCGGGTTAGTTAAAAGGAGAGCGCAGTGCGGAATCCATATGCTCCCTTCTGCCTTGTGAGGCAGCCGAGAAACTCAGGCTCTGCCTCCATTAGTAATCACCAAACATAACAATTAAATGCACATCACACTGGGCTGTTGAACCCCTGGAGGATACTCTCTGTCCGTGCTGTTAGAGTCTGAACCTGTTCTGAATATTTGCAAAGTGGGACTTAGGGCTGGGGAAGGAGGAGAGGGGACGGCCAGGCCAGAGAGAATGCCGATAGCAGACAGTCCACATCTTCTGCTCTTGCAAGCTCAGAGTGCCAAAGACCGTGTCCACTAAAGCGTGCGGTGAAAATTGATGGATCCATTGATGGCTGTGAGTTAGGAGTGAACATGTCAATCAGTAAGTGAGATTGCTGTCTAAAAACTCATTCTAGTTATGAAGAAAGGGTACCTGGATCCAGATCAGTACTGTCTTTTCTAGCACAGCTCATGGATTGGCACAAAAAAGGGGAACAGGTAAACCTCCCCATGGTGATCTGAGTTTAATTCTCTGTCCTGTATTTCCTGAGCCAATTCCTGCCCATATGGACACCCCAGCCACAGCATAGAGGCTCTCCATCTAGGAGGCTCGTGATGAATACAGATGACTAACAAAGGTGCCTGCGAGAAGTCCTGCTTCTGTGGATTACCTGTGCTGTTTCTAGAAAGTTCCTTTATATTGAAAGAAGCACAAAACTCAGCGATTGAAGAAGGGCATACTGTACTTCATTAAAAGGAAAACTTCCTTCTAATACTCCCAACCAGGGAGATAGAGGTCCTTAAGTAACTGCCAGCTTTCTAACGTGACTCTCAGCATTTCATTTTCAAGATGGAGAGGGCCCTCGTTAGTCTGACGCCTTTCAGGAAGCAACAGGTGTGTTTTGACCTGTAACTTCAGGTACCCCATCTCTAGCAGGCGAATGCTCGGGGGTTCCTTCCTGGGGCCATGACACCCATTCTCTAGGTGGACAGGAAACCGATGTCTCCTTGTCTTATGGATGAAGGACAGACTGAGCAAATGTAGTGTTCTTTGTCTTTTCAGGATGCTCTCCAGCCGAAGAGTAGCTGCCTGTGCTTGGGCTTGTTCCTCCGGGAGAATTTCCTCTTCCTTCGGTGAGATCTTGTGCTGGCCATGTTTCCCACTCCTGTGGCTTCCCTTCAGCTTTTGGAATGTTTGGCTAGAAGCTAAAGATATTCTAGCATTGACTGTGTGGTCTCAGGATACCGACATCTAGCTTTCCTCCCGATGAATATTAGCGTTTATCACCAAGTTATAAGATAAGGAAGGAGCATTGGAATGGGGTTCAAAAGGTAAACAGAGGCAGGATACTCAGCTCTGTGAAGCTTATTTTCATTAACTAGATATGAAGGCGGATTAAGGTGGCTTCTAATTACCAAATACTCTAAGTCATGAGAATCTGAGCTACCGGGAGAACACGCATATTGGTAGACATCCGTGTCTAACCTTCACCATGCCTCAGTGACTTGTTTGAGAGGGTCATGAGCTCACCTGACAATTTCACTCTCTTGGTCTCCTACTTGAAGACACAGATTCAGAAACTTAACCACGAGGCTCGCACACTGGCTGCCTCTCAGCCTTCTCCTACCGAAATAGATTAATTCATCCACACTACTATCAAGAAAAGGAAGCAGGTTGGAAATTCTCAGAAAAAAAATTTGGATTTTGTACAGTTGATAGGGTTATTTTGAGACACTTCAAATGGAATTCCTTTCATGAATGATTTAAGTTACTATTCTATTTATTTAGTGCTGGTTGGGTAGAAATCTACTCGAATGAAAAGTTTGGGTCAGTGTACCAATTTGGCTTCTTTTCCCCTTCCCTTTTTATTCCTCAGAACCATACATAGCAATTAGAAGAACTACATCATGAGTTTGGGCAAAAATGTCAGCTGATCCCAATCCAAAAGTAATTGAAAAGCAATCCATTTAAACCCTCCCACCTCAGACACAGGCATGTTGGAAGCAATGTGTGAATACAGCACATCCTATAAAGCAAAATAGATGGAGGATTAAATCTCTGTATATGGGATCCCTCAACTGGGACCTTCTCACGTGTTTGTTACTACCTTAATAAACTTGAGAGCTGACCAGTTTACTCAATAAATTTGGAGCAAATAGGGACAATTAGTGTCTCACTTCAGACCCATACTTTTAACATTCTCTTCTCTATTTTCAAGTTTATAGTCTTTAGAGGAGGCTGGGCACTACATTTTGACAGTGGAATCTAGAGTATAACACAGCTCTGTCTTGGTTTTAACTGTGATTACCATCCCCATTGGTCAAGCTCTTTGGACAGAACATATGTTTTATCGAAAGGTCAAGCCCTCAAATTCAAGTTGTCAAGACACTTTTCAAAGGTTCAAATTATGGATGGCTTAGTTTTTATACCCTTCACCCCCAAATGAAAATCCTGGCATTCTCATTAGATTTCTCACAAAGCAAGTCTTTAAAGCTTCCCCAACATGTGTGAAAAGCGAATCTCATGAGGATCCAAGACCAGCCAGAAAACTTTAGCAAAGACTGGATTTCAGAGAAGCAGATCTTCAGTTGTGTAAAGGACATTGCTAAACTTCTGGGTTGGAAGGTATCCTGACATACCTAATTCTATTTATGAAAATGCATATGTGCTCTGCAACTCCGTTTAGATCCAGCTCTTTCAGCTCGAGATGGAAACCATATGTGTGTCTAAGGCCCTTCTGTTTTGCCTTGGAGAGTCTTAGATTTTTGTTTTGATTTCCAACTCGGCATCACTTTCAGATCTGGAGCCATCCTGGGTATGTCCTTGACCCCCAAAGCCATACGGAAATATTTTCCTTATCCAAGGTGTGGTGGCCTTTCATCCTTAACAAGTTGTTCTAAGTAAAACAGAGATCTGAAGAAAATATGTGGAAGGCTTGGGCTCACAATCTTATACTTAGGCAAATGGTATTTTATTTATTGTGTATGAGCTCATTTTCCCCCCTTAATTCATCGCTTCTTTTATGAGGTGTAGACTTAAGCTTCTGTTGTACCGTGAACCCAAGAATTGTGGATGTGCCCCAGTGTGAAGAGGGCTGGCTGTCCACCAAATCTGCTTCCCAATCTTTCAATGTCATGATCTAAATGTAGCCTGGCATGTGGCTTTTGAGCTGGGGACCATGTTTCAAGAGTCCCTTGTTGGTGTGTGTCTAAACTCCTGACAAAGGGGATGAAAACAGCTGTGATGGGGGGCGTTTGCAGGCGTAGGTCCTAACACACGGCCTTTCTCCTTGGTTGGTGCCAAAATACAGAACAGCCTATGTCTGGCTTTGAGCAAACAGATGAGGATAACAGCCAAGGGATGGTGGAGAAACTGGATGAAAGCTGCCAAAATCCCTGTCTTAGTCCATTTTCTGCTGCTATAACAAAATACCCGAGAGTAGGTAATTTATCAAGAATAGAAGTTTATTTGGCTCATGGATCTGGAGGCTGGGAAGTTCAAGAGCCTGGTTCTGGTTTCTGGTGAGGGTCTTCATGCAGCATCATAACATGGCAGAGGGCATCACATGGTGACAGAACATGCAGACTAGCTCAGGTCTCACTTCCTCTTCTTATAAAGCCATTAATGCCATCAGGGGGGCCCCGCCCTCATGACCTCATTACATTCTAGTTACTTTCTAAAGATCCCACCTCTAACATCTACCGTTAACATATGAACTTGGGGATTAAGTTTTCTACACATGAGCCTCTGGGGAATGCATTCAAACCACAGCAGTCCTTTAGCGACTGTAGAAGAGCCGCCTGCCTCTCCATCCTGAACTACCAGATGAGAGAGGAAAAATTAAAATCATACAGATAAAGGCAGATTGAGGTGCCCCAAAACACTAAGCCCAAGGGGACAGGAGAGACCAACCTTTAGTCACGTCTACTGCCAAATAAACTTCTGACCCAGGGCAACTTGCTAGTTTAAGTGCTGAGAGCTATAATTTCCATTAGAGTGGAGCATTCAAATCCCAGATAGCTGCTAGGGCCATCTTGCCTTTAATGTACTTCCTTTCCAGAGGAATTCTTTGTTTTTGTCCTTAACCCACCACATCCCCCCTTCTGAAAACTGCTTTATGTATAGTGTGTGTGTGTGTGTGTGTGTGTGTGTGTGTGTGTGTGTTACTGGGGATTGAACCCAGGGCCATTCTACCTCTGAGCTACATGCCCAGTCCCCAGCCCTATTTTTTATTATTTTGTTTTGAAACAAACAAGGGTCTCACTAGGTTGCTGAGAGTCTCGCTACATTGCTGAGGCTGTCCTTGAACCTGTGATCCTCTCGTCTCAGTCTCCCAAGTACTGGAATTACAGACTTGTGCCACCACGCCCGGCATGTATATTTTTTAAGTTACCTGATCCCCCTTTCTCATAAGACAGATTGCAACCCTGCCTGCACCAATCTAAATTTTTGATTAACAATCTTGTTATCCCCCTCCCACTTGTGATTTTGACTTGGAAGCCCTAAGACTCTGAAGTACATTTCGGCCTGCCTCAATTTGTGTTCCCCAAGTTGCAACTCCGGTCAGCCCAAACGAACTCTGTTTCTTAAGCAATTTGTGCCTTAATTTCTCTTAAAGGCCACAGTAGAAAGCTTCATTGTTTATCTTGGCTTTATGACATGTAACAGACAACATATTAGTTTCATATATGTATATATTTGGTACTGGGGATTGAACCCAGGGATATTCTATCTCTGGGCTACACCCCTAGTCCTATTTAATTTTTGAAACAGTGCTTGCTAAGTTGCTGAGGCTCTTGCTAAGTTGATGAGGCTGGCCTTGAACCTGCAATCCTCCTATCTCAGCCTCCCAGGTATTGGGATTACAGGTGTGTTCTACTATGCTCACCTTAGTTAGATATTTTTGAGAATATTTCCAGTATTTTATAATACTCCCATTTATTCATAGATAATTATAGTTAGCTTTCTTGTTAAGTTTACTGGGAAATAAAAACACATGCTTCGCCACCAGATAAATTATGACTAGACTGAATATAAATTACAGGGGTTTAAAGATTGCATACAAATTATAGGGACTTGAAATATATGTGCTCACGATCTGTTCTTAAATATAAGATAGTTTGATCCTAGATCATATCAAGTCTTGATCTCTTTACAGAAATTCTTTTTGCAACAAGCAAGTGTTTCAACAGTTGCCAGGATAATAGGTATCTTCTGCCTATTTCGCCAAAATGCTTATTTTTTTCTGTTAAAGAAAGAAATACGTTTCCAGCCACAATGAGTTCTAAAGATATTCTATAAATGCGGGTGTGCCTCGAATTAAGAAAGCCAGACATTTAAATAGTTGACCTCACAGAGCACATAAATTAGAGGGTAATTACTTAAATGTTCTTCAGTTTGTGAAAGGATTTGCAACAGGGTTCCTCTAAATAGCTAACTCTCTAGTGAATTTAAATTACTGGTGTGTGTGTGTTTTAAAATTAATTCTTCTTTTTTTTTCTTTAAAGAAACACACCTGTTGCATCGAACAAGGTGTGTCAGACTGAAGAAAAGCCAAAGGGGTTTCTCCTTGGCTAAGCAGAATTTTAGCTTACCTGTAACTCACATTTACCAAACTTTCTTTTGGGAGGAAGGCTTAGTTAGCAACAGATGCTGGGGTCACATTCTCATGTACTCCTTTTTCTGCCTGGAGCAGGGAGGGGCTGAGCCTCTAAGAAAATCCTGGTGGTTTGAGCTTCCTGGGATTTTTACTGGGGACCAGGGTGCAGGAGAAGTAGAGTATTTGGTGGAGCCCAGGGCTGCGCTGAACTGAGCCTTTCTATCCCGGAGTCATTGTAGGGGTGGTTGTAGGGATGTTCCTAAATGGTGAAGATCTTTGAAGAACAACGAGGAGGAGAAACTGTTGATTTTGGTTGGAATCCAGCTCTGTGACCCCAGCAAGGGTGTAAACCCCTCCTAGCCTTAGCTGCTCCTCCCGCCATGGAAATTTAGCCAACGATGAGAAACTCTTTCCTTAAACACTGCTGTTTTCAATCTGGCCCCCCTGGAACTAAGCTGAATTCCTTAGAAGACCCAATCTCATTGATGACACTCATGAAGAGGTTGATTTTAGGAAGTCATAGAAAAGTTCCTGCTTCTTGTTACCTTGAAGGCGGCTGGTCTTACTGCCAGGCCTGCAACTTGTCTCTCTAATTGAACCTTTGTGAGAGCAATGTTTTGGCACTTACTGTTTTTATTCAACTAGAACAGTTCTGTCCGTTGAGACAGCAAGAATATCTTCAGGATTGGGACCCAGGTCTTTGTCCCCCAGCCTTGGACTGTGCTAGTTCCCAACCAAGGCCTTGTTCATCATCCATTTGTCCCATGAATATTTATATGCCACTTACTTTACGTGAGTGACTGTTCTTATCACTGGGGATATAGAAGGTCAAGGAAGCAGGCGAAAGATCTGTCCTCCTTGGGGGAGTAGGCAATGGTAAATAAAACAAATAGACTGTTGAGAGAAAAATTAGAAAAATAGAAGAATGCAGCATGTTTTTTTATACAGTCATGAATTTAAGTGAAAGTTTGCCTTCATTTGCATTTTTTATTAATTTTTAGCATTAAAATTTTATTTATATTTAGAAATAACTGTTATGTTAGATGATGATTGAAATGTTCAGAAAAGTTGAAAGATGGTGTGGTAGTCAGGCTCCAAAATTACCCTCAGAGAGCTCCACTAATGGTGTTTGCATGAATGTGTAGGATTGGTGCCGGGGTTAGTCTGTGGGGACAATAGACTACAGCAGAAATGATGGTATTCTCAATTCTGAGATTATAGTAGGTTCCTGGTATCTGTGGATTCAACCAACTGCTGATGGACATTGTAGTTGGGCATATAATGGTTGTACCCATACTGAACATGTATAGACTTTTTTTCCTTGTCATTCTTCCCCAAATAATATAGTATAATGACTATTTATATATTATTTACATCGTATCAAGTATTATCAGTCATCTTGAGGTGATGTAAAGTATGTGGGAAGAAGCACACAGGTTATATGGACTTGAGCATTTGCAAAGTTTGGTCTCTGCGGAGAGACTTGGAACTAGTCCCCCGCAGATACTGAGGGATGGCTGTAGTTTCTGAAAGACACTGCAGTTTCTATTGACGCCATTTTCTGTCTTGGATCACTGGATCTGGGGGAAATCAGCTCCATTCTGAGAGCAGAACTATAGAGAAACCCAGGTGGTGATGAACTGAGGACTCAGGCCCACAGCCAGGGAAGAAATAACGCCCCCTGCTGACAGCCACGGTTTCAGCACCTGTGTAGGCCCTCCAGCCTGGCAGGCCTTCAGAGGCTGTAGCCCTAGCTGATGTACAAACTGCAACCCTGAGCAGAACCCTCAATGAGCCACTCCTGGGTTCCTGATGCTTAGAAACGATAATGAACATTTATGTTTTAACCCACTAAGTTTTGGGGCAGTTTGTTATGCAGCAATAGGTAGCTGATACAGTTGGCTATTGCTACATTATTTTCAAATAATGAAAACTTGAAAGCATAGTAACCAGTATCCCATGTGAAAAAGAGCTCTCTTTGTAAAGGAATCTGGGCAAAATTATACTTCTTTGTATGATCCTATTGATCATTCAGTGTTTTCTGTCCCTTGCTCTTAAACACAGCATACACACTTATGCATAAACTTCAATTTCAGCGAGGTTGCTTTCCTTGATTAGACTATCCTCCTGTCTCCTTTCCCTGTATCCAAATCCTATGCCTACTTTTAAATGCACATTAAATGCATTTCATAGCATTTGCTAGGTGCCCAACTAAGAAAAATGTTTTAAATATGATTTTCCTAGGAAAGCAGAGGAAAGACTCTTTATACCCATTGTTCCATTGTATTTATTTATGCTATCTCTTTTCTTTGTTCTTACTTTATTTTAAAAAAATGTTGTATTTATTTTTAATTCACACACGATAATGTATTTATTAACTTATTTATAGGCACATATAAGTTTATAAACTCATTCATTAACTTATTTATAGGTACATATAAGCTTATAAACTTATTCATTAACTTATTTATAGGTACCTGTAAGTTTATAAACTTATTTATAACTTATTTATGGGGTGCAGTGTGATAATCCAATACATGTATACAAAGTGCCATGATGAAATCAGGATAATAAGCATTTTCATCCTTTTAACATTTCTTTGTATTTGGAACTTTTGAACTTCTCTGTTCCAGTTCTTCATAACATTTATTGTAAGTTGTTGTATAAACTGGTCACCCTACTGGGCTTTAGAACTCTAGAGTTTGTTTTTCCTTTTTAACAGTTTTGGCACCCCTTAATAAGTCCAAACCTTCAGTCCTACTTTCTTCTATCCTTCCTATTCTCCAATAATCCTTATCCTGTTCTCTTTACTTTATCAGCTTTTTAGCTTCCTCATATAAATGAGAACATATAATATATATCTTCCTAATGCTACTTTTTTTCACTTTAAGAAATGCCCAACTTTGAAGCCGGGCGTGGTGGCGCACGCTTGTAATCCCAGTACTTGGGAGGCTGAGACCGGAGGATCCGGGTTTGTGGCCAGCCTCAGCTACTTAGTGAGGCCTCTGCAACTTAGTGAGACCCTGTTTCAAAATAAAGAATAAAAAATAGGGCAGGGGGTGTGGCTTGGAGGTAGAACGCCCCTGGGTTCCATCCCCAGTACCGCAAAAAAAAAAAGAGAGAATAATGGAATTTTCCATGGTAGAATTTCGAATCTTGTCAACATCTCCTCTATGCAATATTATTTTCCCTCCTTATGTCCATGTGGAGAGAGACAAGACTCCTTCTACTCATGAGTTCCTAAGAAACATTCGCCTTAGAGCCCCAGGTAGCAGCTGGGTACCGACCACAGTATAGACCACAGTTGCTGTCATTGATGAGTTCCTTTGCTTCCTGAAGCGCCCAGGGAGATGCAGTGAGAGCGATTCTTCCCTTGTATGTTAAGAGGAAATGTGTCTCTGAAGGTAGAGGCAACGCTGTTGTATCCTGGCTTCCCCAGCATGCTCTGAAGAGCAGCCCAGTCCTAGAGAACCAACCAGCCACCTCATCAGCAGATGTGTTTCCTGCAACATCTGCCCAAGAGCCACCTGGGCAGTGGGCAGCTCCCATCACATGAGTGGGCCTGGACCTTTCTGTGGAATTAGCGTCATTTTCATTTCAACTATGATGGCTGACAACAATCCTTCTCCCACTTGGATTTTATGGCATGGAAAGTTAGGTTGCCACCAAAGAGACAGTGAAAAGAAAGCAAAAAAAAAAAAAAAAGCCCAGGATATGACGTGGGGCCGCACCCACCTGGACTTCTGTTCTGCCTTTAGCACTTATTGGTTGTTGACCTTGGCCAAACTACGGAGCCTCTCCAGGCCTCAGTTTCTTCCTCTTGGATTCACATCAACTTCCAAGTGTCGCTATAGAGATTCGTTAGGGCTAGTATAATCCATCAAGTACAGGGATTGGGGTAGTTACAGCATTCTGGCTGCTTTTGTGTAGTGAACTTGGATGAGGAAAGTCTCGAAGAACCTTTTCCCATTGCTTACCTACTTCCCACACCACTCTGAGCTCACTGTCCTCCCTCAGGCTGTTGCCTCTCTCCACCTGGGACATTTACCCCCCTCTTTTTGCTCATCTACATCTAACCCATCCTTCAGTTTCATTTCCCTCCAGTCCTTATTGATTTCTCAATCTCTCTCCTCATCTCCCCATCTCTATCTTTGTGTGTCATCTAGATTGAACCTCCTTAAGCCTAAAGTTTAATAATTATATCCAGCGCTTGAATCTGCCTCTCTCCTTCCTCTTCACTCTGCTAGAGTGTCTTTGAGCTTAAGTTATGTCTTGGAGGAAACAGAGCTCAGTCTTTGTGAAAAACAGACTGATTTGCTGTCTTTTTTAAAAAAATGGATCTGTGAATGTAGAAGAAATACTTTTACTTCCTAAAGCCCCCAAATTCATATGGGGGAGCATGTGATGATTGTACTAGTGACTTCCCTGATATGTCCCAACCATTGCGTGTTGAGTTTTTAAAATCCAATTACACAGTGAGTGACATTAATTCATCTCATAGTTAGTTGTGAATTAATGACTAAGCAAACCTGGCCCAGTAAGTTTTTGATACCTAAACATTGTTATTGGGCCAAGAAAGGCTTATTTACACTGGCCCTCTATTCCATCCAATGCACAGTTAGACTTCAGTGTCTCTCAGTTCAGCGTGACGCATGTCAGGAAATCAAGGATGTGTGCCATGGAATACAACATCGGAGATTTCAGTCAGTCGAAATGAACTTGCTTGGGCCAAGGACACACAACTCGGGACAGGCCACAAATGGTTTATTCTACACCAAGGCAGCCATCTTTTGGAGTTAGATCTAAGATATGGGTTGGAAAGGACACATGCATTAATAAAATCTTCAACTATAAAAAGAAAGAATAAAGATCAGGAAAATATATAAAGTTCTTAAGTGATGACACCTCTGGATCTGAAATGTGGCAGAGGAATATAATTTAAGGCACTTGTTATACATGATGGTTAGGCTGTGGCAAAGATCACTGGCAGCTTTCTCATAAGATGTCTAATGGGTAGCAAGGGTGAGAGCCAGGACTTGATGAGAACCAACTATTGAAATTTAGCCATTAGATTCAGGCTCTCTTATTCTACCATTTTAGGGAAGTCCTGTATCTTTTTTTGTCTTGGCCATCCCCAGCATTTATGGCATGTGGTGGGTACTTAATAAATGGTTGTGAAATAGATAATGACCAAAATGTGAACTATGACTTTAGTCCCTAATATAAGTAGTAAAAAATATATATATTTTACTTTTTAATTAGAAACTTAGCAAGTTATGTTCAAAGTATTCTATAATTCTGCTTGCTACTTGTCCTCCAAATATAAAACAAAAGAATAACCATTTATGAAAAGTTAAATACTAGCCCACATATTTCATGGATTGTATTTTATTTAAGAAATATATATTCACTCAAAATTTCATGAGATTTTTCTTCTTTACTGAAAGGTAAAATATTCTGAAATTTCTGGGATGATTTTGATCGTATTGATTGTTCTTGTTCATTTACCAATCATTTGTTAGTTATTGAAGTTATGTTCACACTTTCTGAATTAGGAAAAAATTGTGCATGAGCATTTTATGTACTTGTCTGTTTATGTTCTTTGGATAAATTTATTTTCTTTGGATGAGAATTCTGTGTTAAAGAGCGCACACATTTTAAGGGTTTTGATACATGTTATCAAGTGTGTATTATGGTTTGGATATAGAATGTCCCCTGAAAGAGCTCATGTATTGATATTCAGAGTTGATATAATTAAATCAGCAGGGTTCTAATCTCATCAGTGGACAAATCCATTGTAATGGATTTATTGGGTGGTAACCTAGGTGGGGGAGTGGCTGGAGGAGATGGGTCACTGGGGGTGTGGTGCTTGTGTCCTTGAATCCCCTTGTTTGCTCTCTCTCTCTCTTGCTTCTGTACTCCCTGATGTGAGAGCAGAGAGAGCAAGTGTCTCCCTGAGCTCCGCAGACATCATCCAGCCTAACATGGACTGAACCCTTGAAATCTCCAGAACTATGAGCAAATAAATCTTCCTTCCTCTAAGTTGTGTCATCAGGTGTTTTGGATTATAGTGGTGAGAATGCTGACAGAGACATGTGCTTTTATTGTTTGATCAGTTATTGAGCAGTTGTAAGCAACCAATATGGCTAGTTTAAACAGAAAGGAATTTATTACCAGTTTTTGGTTTTATACAGTTACTGGAAGGCCGGAGGATCTGTCTCCCAGCTAACTCATAGGGAAATAACTAGTTCCCAGAATGTCATTACCTGTGTCATGATTAACAAACAACCAGGGTTAGCATAGGAAGCCGCTACAGCATGAGGCTGCTGGGAGAAAATCCTAACTTCCTCCACTAAAAGCTACAAAGACAAACAGACTACCAAGGATGATCGCTAGTTACTGCTGGGGTTGTGGAGGGGGAACAGTTTCAACTGGCACATCATCTTACTGTTGCTACAATCTCCTCTGAAAGAATTTCTCCCTGGGTTCTAGGGTCTCTGCAAAAAGTAAAGCCCAAAGCTGCAGGACCAGGAAGCATATGGGTTTTGTGGGTCCATCATTAAGTGGAAAAGTGAGAGTATCAGCTTCACTTCCTTCCCTCGGGTGCCCGGCCAGTGCTTCCAGCAAGAAAGAGACAACACCATATGTTGATTGCTGGTTTGGAGCATATATTACAATCCCACAACAGCACCTCGACTTTTCCATGTTCCTGTTTTTCAGTTGGTGCCAAAACTAAGGAATATAGCAGCAAAGAAAACATCATATCTATAGTTCTTCATGTCAGGGAAGACATGGCTATCCTTGTCATGTTGGAAGAGCTTCCTGGTGGCTGGTTGGATGCTTTGAGTTACAAGGCCAGATAGACCAGCCCATGGGCAGCCACCTCCATTTGTACCACCATAGCTACTTAATTCATCAGCTTACAGAGAAGCATTAGGTGGTTAGAGGAAAGGGCCAATGGACATCCACAGGATACTCTTCCTAGTCCCCTGATCAATTAGAATCTCTTCCACAAGAAGACCTTTTGATAAAGATTTTCTCCCCCCATATATATGCATCTATATACCTATTCTCCAAACCAACTCATCATTTAATCTGTCACTTTTGTTTTTCTTAACGTTTGGCCATATGTCTAAACCATTAAACACCTGCCATGAATTGGCATAGATCTGTACCTCTGGTTATCTCTCTTTCTAGACAAAGTAAAAAACAAAAACAAAACCAAAAATGAACAAAGGTAGAAAAAACAAAAACCCAAAAAAACCCTAACACAGATGTGCTACTTGAGGTTCTTCCAGACAGGACGATTCCTAGAAGAGGATTCCTTTCTTCTGTTGTCTTTTAAGCTGTGTTGTTGTGATGGTGAGAAGTAGGTCATGACTGTTACCAGCATTATCACACAGAACAGTCTGTAACGCAGGTTCCCTTAAAATATTTTTCTTTTTTAGCCAACTGTCCTGAGATAACTTCTCATGCAGCTCGAGCCTGACATGCTTGAGTGCTGGGCACATCCAGCTTTATGGCTGGATGACTCAGATAACACCAAGTTCTGGATGGTTAACTCAGGACACCTGGTTACTTGTTACCCCATAGTCAGGAATTTGGTCTACCTGGATCCATAGGTAAGCCAAGCACTGTTTCTCAAAAGGAGAATAATTTTGTTCTTGGGAACACAGCATCGCTTCCAAGCCCTGTAAGCTGTAAGCATTTACTGCTGTCTTCCTATCAGGGTTGGCCATGGGCTCTGTGCAGCATCCCACTGTGCCTCACCCACTCAGAACACAATAGGATCATCTGGATCTCAAGGTCCCAATGTTTATAGGTACTGAACCATCTGGAGAGACTTCTCTTGTACTGGGCCTCCCTAAAAGGTGGTGTCCTTATGGATTAGTTGGTAAATGGGTAGAAACAACAGAAATGAATGTAGTATCTATTGCCTTTAAAGTTGAAGACGCTATTTTATTAATTGTAGTGGGTTAGATGAAGCACATTTTCTTACATTTTGGAGAGGCTGTCCTGATATGTCCCAGACAAGTGGAGCTGCCAAACATTTGATGTGAGGGCAGGTCTTCGGACTTTTATCTCTTGCTCCCTGGTGCTCTTGTGTCTCACCAAGAGATCTAGGGTGTCTGCTATCAACGTTGTGTCTTATGCAGTGGTGAGCTGATCAAGGTCTCTGTGGAATAAATTATGAGAGTCAGAGAACTGACATAACCCTGAGATCAGATGGTGATGATGTACTTCTTAGTGAAGGCAAATTGCTTCTAGTAAATTATGGTTATTGGGAAAGAAAAAAAATTGTCAGATTGATAGATGTGTACCAGGTCCCAAGATCTGTTGATTTGCTTCAATAATGAGATTACTTTAGGAACAGCAGGGGCATTTGATATCACCATCTGATTAAGTTTATGATAATCAAACATCATTTTTCAAGGCTTATCTTTCCTTGGCTAAATGGTAGGCTAAATGGGCGAGTTCAATGAAGATGGGATATGAATCAACCCTCTTGTGTCTTTCGGGCCTTGTCTCCGTGATTCTTCCTGTGATGTGTGAGATTGCTTTTGGTTTGCTATTGTGTATGAAGCTGTGAAATGGGAATATAGTTCTAATGGTTTCCACTTGGCCCCTCTTCACGCTTTCGCTTCATTCCCAAGCATATCTCTTCCAGCTATACACTTAGGAACGAGGGCGCTAACCACAGGATTAGCTCAAAGATCTATTTGGCATCTCATCTTCATAACTCTTCCCTTGACTGGTGGCCCGCAGTGGCATCCCAGATCCCCAGGAATTGATGTTAGCTCAGAGTCAATATCTAATAATCCCTGGAAGATGTGGGTATTTTCCTTTCCTCGTTGCACAGATAAATATGCCAAGAGCCACAGGCTCTTTGAAGAGATGCAAAAGGAATATGTAGAGCAGATGTTTGTGAATTATGACAGGAGCCTTCCTCAAGTGTACCCAGAATCCTCTTCATACATACATTCTTGATCCGTGAACTGATTTAGATCTGGAAATGGGATAAGCTGATGTGACTCTCCATCTTGCGGCTCTGGTTGGACATCTGTTAACCAAATTCAGAGGGCTTTCTGGGGTTTGGAGGTGAAATACAGTTTAAGTAGGATCTTAGTGGGATGACAATCCAATTTAGTCCAAGGGATCCTATTCTGCTGTAGCCCCTGCCAAGGAGCCCTTCATGTACTACCACTTAGAGCGCCATTTTGATGGTGTCGATTATTATGGTAACTGTGCCCTTTGGCTAGTTGGTTAAGGGCTTATGCTTGGCTTCTATAAATCTGAGGTCTCAGTATGCATGGTAAAATCAGCTCTCCATTTCATTGGTCACGTCTCTCATCTTCCTTTCTTACATACAGAATGCAATCACCACGGCATTTTTTTAAGGCTTTGGAAATGTCTTTCGGCCATACATGTCTGAATGCCTACGTGAATGGGATTTCTGCTGAGCCTACTTGTGGACACAGCGAATGGGAAGTTGAGTGAGTCTCACTAATAAATTCACTCCATAGTGACTATCTTTTCATGTCTGTTTTTTTCCAGATTGTACCAAGAATATTGCTTTTGTTTATCATGGGCTACTATTGAATCAACCAGCCCAGCTACTTGAGGTAGCACAATGAATCTTTGGCAAGAATTTTCTTTATTAATAACTCTGAGCCAATCTAAAATTATCCCTCTATGACTCTATGGTCTAGTTATGGTCACAGACCATTCTCATACATTTCTCTAAGTTTCTAATCATCTCAATTATAAAATCTTGTCTCTCTCTTTCTCTCTCTCTCTCTCTCTCTCTCTCTCTCTCTCTCTATCATGCTGGGAATTGAACCCAGGGGCTTGTACATGTTAAGCATGCTCTTTACCACTGAGCTATACCCACAACCCCCTTCATCTTCCAGCTCCCCTTCTTTTTAATATCTGGTTATAACCTTGGAAGGAATACAAATAAAGTCACATGTTGCAAAACTCTATTTTTATCAATGATGGACCACATATATGATGCTGGGTCTCATAAGATTATGACGGAGCCGAAACATTCCTGTCACCTGGCAATGTTGTAGCCATGGTGATGTCATCACATACCACGTGACTTACAAGTCTGTGGTGATACTGATGTAAGCAAACTTGCTGCACTGCCAGTCATATAGAAGTACAGCACATATAGTTCGGTATACTGTATAATGCTTGATAATGGTCATAAACAGCTCTATGTTGCTGGTTTATATATTTACTATACTAAACTTTGTATTGCTATTTCAGAGTGTACTTCTACTTTATACAAAAATGTTTACCATAAAACCTGTTACCCTGGTGGCAGCATATACATCTGCTTACATCAAGAGACCACACAAGCTGTTGACCTGGGATTACAGGCATGTGCTACTGTACCTAGCTTGGCATTCTTATTTTTAAAATGTTGTGTATTGGTTATATAATAGATCATCTCCCACTAATACAATTTAGGGAACTTTTGTTAAGAGTTCACAAATTCCATTTATGTGTTAATTGAAAATTAAAAACTAGGGATGAATCCATATATATTCCTCCCATACCCAGGAAGGTGGGAGGTGGTATTGCCTGGTCACTAAGGGTGTGGTGTAGGATGCAGAGAGAAAAGTTGTCAATGCAGGCTCCAACTCTGCCAGCATTTATACCGTGAGGCCTCCAGCTAAGGCTGCATCTTTCTCTTAGTTTCCTCTCTGTAACCTGGAGAGAAATATTCAGCTACTGCAAAGTGTGTGGTGAGGACTATGGAGAGGGCACAGGTGAAACTCTCAGCAGAGGAGCTGCCCCAAAGCTCAGGCTGCAAGTTCAGCATGAGCACATCCCTGGAGGATTCTCAATGATGCCATCGCCTCTTTTTAAGGCACCCAGTAGACTTTTGTATCTTTCTTCCTTTAGATGATGAACAAGATTCCTTTACATTTTTTTTTTCTTGGTATCTTGTTTCTGTCGTTGCTAGTGTGTGTCAGTGGCAGAGAAAACACCACACTTGTCTCCCATGGATACTTCCATTTCGGCATCTGTATCCCCCTTTAGCATTCTTATTTCTGAAAGAATGGATGTATAATATGACATAATTAAGTGAGCAAAATTGGGTCTATAATATGAAATGTTTGACAAATTGGATTATGCCTTTTTTTCTTTTTGCGGTACCAGGGATTGAATGCAGGGGCAGTCTACCTCCACGCTATGCCCCGGCCCTATTTTTTTTTTTTTTTTTGTGGTACCTGGGATTGAACCCAGGGGCATTCTACCTCTGTGCTACACCCGCGGCCCTATTTTTTATACTTTATTTTGAAACCGGGTCTCAAGAAGTTGCGGAGGGCCTCGCTAAGGGGAGAGAGAGAGAGAGAGAGAGAGAGAGAGAGAGAGAGAGAGGGAGAGAGACAGGGAGAGAAAGAGCGAGAGAGCTGAGGCTGGCCGCAAACCCGGATCCTCTGGTCTCCGCCTCCCAAAGTACTGGGATTACAAGCGTGCACCACCACACCCGGCCATGGATTATGCCTTTTTAAATCTTGGTTTAGAACTTTCTAGTCTTAAAGTGACAGGGTATGATAATGCCATTCGGGCACCAGGCTCTGGCCTGGGCTTGCTCCTTCCTTCAGACTCTGACTTCTCCACGAGGCTGCGGGTCCCCGAGGGCGGTGCTGCTCGTTCCTTCCACTGCGTGCCTGGCACAGCCTGTGCTCAATATTTATGTGTTGTGTGAAAAAATAAATGGCTTCACATGATTTTCCCTTTAAGAGCATCTGACCGGCCTCTTACACCACAGTCTTACAGACTTCCAGCCAAGTCAAGCTCCTTGCTCTTCCCCGAGCACTTTGGGATCTTTACTCCTCTCCACATGATGTTTTTTTTCGAGGTGTGTTGTTTTTCCACCTCTCTGTCAACTGGAAACTTGCTACTGAAAAGACTCCCCACAAGAAGAGAATAAGAGTCTCTCCCTCATCTACGCTCTGGCAAGTTTGCGTTTGTGCTGACTATAACCCGCATCGTTTTGAACCTTATACATGCATGTACGTGTGTGCTTCCCATGTAGACCTTGCCCCACGTGGTTGCAGGCGCATAGTTGTGGAATGGATGCATGGAGCTCAGTTCTGCTCTTTGGTTGAGGGAGGATGATGGCGATACATTTACCTGGTTCAGGGAGGAGCAAACCTTCCTCATTCTATTCTTTTATCTCTTTTATGATCTCTAGTCTTGTGTTTTTTTTTTTTTGGTACTGGGAATCAAACCCTTTTACCTCTAAGCTACACCCCAAGTGTTTTTTATTTTTATTTTGAAAAACAGGGTCTCACTAAGTTGCTGAGGCTGGCCTTGAACCTGCAATCCTCCTCTCTCAGCCTCCTAACCAAGTATTGGGATTATAGATGTGTGCAATCATGCCTGGCTTCCTCTAGACTTTCACAATCAGAACAGAACTCTTTTTGCATTTAAAACCCCGGAGGACAATTGTTCCTACCAGGTGGCCATGGGGAGGAAGCTGCCTCATGGTTTCCAGCAATCATTTTATCTTGTTGAAAGGTCTAAGTTGCAAACAGAATGTTTTGAGGCATGGTTAAATTTGAAGGAAGCAATCTCTACATTGGAAGAATGTGGGTCAACTATACAAAAGATGAATTTTTTTTTTAAAGGAAAGGATGGGTAGAGGAACAAAAAACACGGGTGGCATGGAAGAGTTTATTTGGTTGTCTGCTTTGTCACTTTAATGGAGTCAGAAGATAGCATCTTGACACATCCTATAGAGTCTCCTTTCAAATCAAGTTATGAAATGGGAGCAACATTTCATTTCCTGAAATGCACCAATGCAGGTTAGATAACTCATTAACTATAACTTGAGTTTTTCAGGACAAGGTTTTTGAGTGCAAGACAATCTAACATATAATTTTATTAATTTGAAAGGTTTTGTTTTCCCAGTAGAGGCGAAGAAATATTTCAAAGAAGTCAATAGAAAAAAAAATGCCAGCTTCAAATAATATGTTCTTTTACAGACACGGAAGCAAGTACCCAGCAGTGTTCCTCTACCTGGAAGCTTTGAATGCTGGGTAAATTAGAAACAAGTAAGTGTTTGAGTGGACCTGTTTGGAGGAGCAGTGATGGAAGACAGTTTTTTTTTTTTTTTTGGTGGCACTGGGGATTGAGCTCAGGGTCATTCTATCTCCAAGCTACACCCCCAGCCCTATTTTTCTGTCTAGTTTGAAATAGGGTCTCACTAGGTTGATGAGAGTCTCACTACTTGCTGAGGCTGTCCTCGAACCTGCGATCCTGCTGTCTCAGCCTCCCAAGTACTGGGATGACAAGTGTGTGCCACCACGCCCGGCGATGGATGGCAGTTTTACAAGAGAGGAAGATTGCTCAGAGGGGGGTTGAGAGGGTCTTAGAATTACCAAGGTAAGGCAGGTCCAGGGAGGGACTTGAAGGGGGTAGGACATGTAAGCAGGTCAGTGTTCTCAACCTCTGTCAAGATTAGACTAGTAAACTGTTAAAACACACTCAGGTGTGGTTTACACATGTGTAGTCTCACACAGTAAAGATGGGAAAATAACCATATAAATAACCATGATCATAATAGTAAAAACTACATTGCATAGACTGTGGAGCCCACTGCCAGGTTTCAAATTCTGGCCCTACCTCTTGGACAAATTGGACAAATTATTGACTCTTTTGGTCTCTCTTTCTTTATGAGTGGAATGGGACTGTAAAAGCAGGGCTATAACAAGGATTAAAAGAGTTAACATTTGTTAAGCACCGAGCTCGTGTAATTGCTATTTACTATTATTATTATATTATCGTGTAACATGGAGCTAAATAGATGGTGCATCATATTTACCCCTTACTTCCCGTGCGAGGTCATGATTACATAAGGAGCCTTTACACACCCAGAAGGGCTGACACTGGGTCCTTGCTTGTAACCTTTCTGTGATATTTGGTACCTTAGGGGCTAATTTTTTTTTTTTGTGGTACCGGGGATTGAACCCAGGGGCATTCTACCTCCGCGCTACACCCCAGCCCTATTTTTTATACTTTATTTTGAAACCGGGTCTCATGAAGTTGCAGAGGGCCTCACTAAGGAGAGAGAG